>JAJIYU010004839.1:0-23435 GCA_030144865.1 Tinospora cordifolia
ACAATAAAATTGGAATAATGCAGCACTTATGCAAAAATTCTCTAAACTTCACTGATTTGGTGAATTTTTACAAAAAATCACCATGTCAAATTTGACTTGCTTGAATTTCTCTGATGAAGTTGAATTTTTGACCCTTGACTGAATCCATGAATAATGGTGTTTCATTTTTGAAACAATTTCTAAGAGAATACGTAGGATTGTGTTTTGCAAATAAGTTTGACCATATGTTTTTGGTGTATTGTCCTTATATCAATATGTTGTATTAACGTATTATTTGGATGTGATCATATATGTGCATGAAACAATGAGAAGGAAATATTAATTTGTCTCCCAGTTTCACTCCCAATCCTCCTCTTTCAAGTCTTCTCAATTAGGGGGCAATTTTTAGCTTCTCTATATCAGGAAAATGTGCGATCTATGGCAAATATAGTATATTTGGTATGTACATTGGACAAGCTCGACATGTAGTTAAAAGAAATATGATTTAAGTAATTGTTTAAATTTCATGAGGATAATATCAAATGGCTTTGACCTGTACTGATATGCATTGGTGAACTTTTAGATGTTGATAGGACCTATTCAGTATTGCCTCAAGATACAGGTGTTGCAGAGGGTAGTTGGGCAGGGCTTTCCTTCAGTCCAAGTCATTGGTCCATGGTAATTAAGTTCTCATCTTTAAAAAACCTATTAACTGTTGTGTATTAACTCATGTTCATTTGCATAATTGTTGAAGCCAGATTGTTGTGCATCCTACTGTAGCTCTTGTTATTGTGAAAGTTTGATGCCCTTTCTTGAGATTGGTTTTAAAAGTAACTATTAAGTATTGTATATTTGTATTTATACATGCAACATATTTTTTGAAAAAAAGTATAGACATCCAAAGCTAGTCACACTTGTCCAGGTAATACAAAATTTTCCCAACCATTAATCCAATCACCGAAAACGTAACCTTCGGACAAGCTATTTAAAAGCCACCGAAAAACTCATACAAGGAAACCTTTCTTCTTAGTCTATCCCCTATATTCTACTTTCCATGAGGGGCTACCCATCCAAAAAAATTAACTTGTGATTGTACATGAACTGGCCACTAGAAGCATAGTTAAGGAGAGGAGAACATTAGGGCAAAACAAATTCTCTTTCTTGAGAATGCAGTGCAATATCAATTTATCGGTTTTACTAGTTCAAGAAATTCCTTAAAAATGTTTCTTGTGTTAATACTTAATTAGAGCGATAGAGGTAACGATTATGATCTTTTATGACTAGAGATCATAAGTGGGATCTATACAAGCTGAATGCTTGTATTGTCCATAGCTTACTAAAAATGGTTATTTGGATTAGGTGGGCAAGACCCATTAAACACTTGGCTCAAAAAGAAATAGGCTTAATGACTTGTAGACACCAAATGGTTGGAGGGTTGTTCATGTGGCTTATAATAATTGAACGAATTGTCTACCTAGTTTAAGTTGCTTAGCCTTGAATAGCTGTTGTTTTTATTTCCTTATTTTATTTTTGTTTAAATTTCATATTTTTATAAGGTAGATTGACAGCTCTCTTATTGAAAATTGATTAATTATTTAATTGTTGCTTTATTCCTCTGAATTTTACTCAATCACCATACTTGTACCAGACATGCTTGGTAGCCCCAACTTGTAGCCTTGCTTCTAACAACTATGTGTATATCTATGCATGTAAGCATATATTTATGTGTATGTGTGTGTGTTTGTATGCATATTGGACTTGTCATTTATAGCTTTTGGATTTATTGGTAATTTAAGATGAAATTAGGATTTAGGCATGAAAATATCTTGAATTTGAGCTTTTTAAGAATTTGGTTTTATTTTATTTTATTTTTTATGAGAAATGGGGGGAAAGCAATATTAAATAAAATGGAGAACAAAAACAGCTGAAGGAGCTCAAGAAGTCCTCCATAAGCAATACCTGAACAGAAACAAGATTACCCCAAAATCTAGAGCAAATACTACGGCTTTAGGCCTTTGAGAGGGTACATGAATCTACCTAGGAAAGTGCTTAAAAATGAGAACCTTCCGGCATTGTTATTGTCTAGTAGTGTTCTTCACCAAATATTCTTCAAAATCTTTCATTCCAAATGCTCCAAATGTGTGAGTTATCATTTTCTGATGCCCTTTGGTTTTGATTAGTTCTTTTGGTTTTCTTCATTTCTCTTGAGCTGGTGGGAGGATTTGTTTGTTCACATTTTTAAACCTCACACTGATAGCTATAGCCTTTTGATCTAGTGTTAATGTAATAGGTTAAGGCGTCCCAACCATTGTCTTAGGCTACATCAAGTATGGGAAGGTTTAGCTACTTTTGCAACTCCAATTGATTATTTTAGACCTTTTGGTTAAACATTGTGTGATCAGTCTCTGCATGAAAGTTACCTTGCCTTAATGCTGTGTAAGACTACATCTCCAAGGGAAAAAAAGGTTTTTAGTGTTTAAAGTGGATTTCTCAGAAGCTTATGATCAGCAGAATGGGGCTTCTAGGAGTTTTTTCTATGAGGAAAAGGTTTTAGTTCATGGTGGTTACGGATTTGAGGATGCATCTCTTGGGTCACATATTCCTTTTTGATAAATGGAAGACCATGGAGGAAGTTTAGTGGTGGGAGCAGTATCAGATAAGGGATCTTTTATCCCCCTTTTTGTCTACAATAGTTGTGGATAGGTTGAGTAGGCTAGTGTCTTGGGCAAAACAAAATTCCTTGGTAGGTGAATTCACAGTGTGAAATGATATGGACCTTTAATCATCTACAATATGCAAATGACATTTTCTTCATGGAAGGAGTGGGAGGAAATGTTCTAAATGAGACTGGCTCACTTCAAGGCTTTGGGATTATGTTGGGGCTTAAAGTTCATTTATTCAAAATCCAGATGGTGTGGATTAATAAGGACACATATGTTATACTTGACCTTGCAAACAAGGTTAGATGCTAGGTCGACGTGTAGCCTTTGATATGCCTGGGCCTTCCACTTAGAGGGAAGGGAACCTAGAGTCTACTGATTTCTGGTGCCTTCTCTCATCGTTGATAGTGGAAGCTAAAGCCAAATATACAAACATGAAACCAGATAATCAATGATCCAAATGAATTCAAATAAACACTCAAGGAAAAATGCACAAATTTATGCGGTTTGATGTATTAGCTACCCAACTGAAGATGATAATTATACATTATCGAAGAAATGCAAATATGTTCGAACCTATAAATCTGCAATCAAATACATTCAAGTTCCTTCCCATGAATCCTATTCTCACACACGACTCTCACTCTCTAATCACACTACCCACCCAGTAAGGGCTCATATAATACTAGGAGTTGTAGTTAGTTTTGCATATCAATTAGTTTCCGGACACAAAACTTAGAAGGTTTTCAACATCAACTACACAAAGGAACTATGCAAAAATAGACTATACCCATTGAGCGGATTGAGCTACCCAATGTCTAACACTTTTTCTCTAGATTTCCAAGTGGTTAGGCAGTTGTAAGCAAGCATGCCTTTCCAGAGATGGGAAATTAGCATTGGTTTGATCAGTTCTGTTGACTATTCCCTCTTATTACATGTTCATATTCAAGATTCCTTCATCAGTTGCAGCTTGTGTGGATAGGGACATAAAATATATATATATATATATATATATATATATTGGTTGGGTGGGAGGAATGAGAAAGGAATTCCCTAATTAGATGGTTGGTGGTTTAGATGCCAGTGGATATGGAGGGCTTAGAACCAAGAACATCTCCAAAAGGAACATGGCATTGTGCAGAAAGTGTGGATTTGGGGTTTCATGGAGAATTGAAGGGCATTATTGGGCTTAGATCATTACAAGTCAGTATGGGATTTCTATGGTGGAAGAGGGGCATCGTTGGGCTAGAGGGACATATTGAAGCCCTTGGAAGTTTATCCGTATCTTGTGGCTCAAGTTGCACCTCATCTTGAATGTAAAGTGGGTACTGGATATATGTTTCATTTTTGGGAGGGCAGATGGTTGGGTAATCAGAAATCGGATTTGACATTTCCCCTCCTTTATCATCCATCGACCTACATATACCATTAATTGTTCATTGTTACTTAAAGTCAATCTCCCAATACTTAATTGACCTCATGGAACCTGCACTTTTATAGAGCATTAACTGGCTGTAAATTATAGGGGAAACTAACTCCCTTTTGTCTTGGTTGAATACTGTCAGGTTTTCTCATAGCTTAAATAAGGTGTTCTGATGTCTAGATCCTTCCAAAATACACTTGCAATTCCTTCCTCTCCTCATTGACATTCATAGGTCATACTCTACTATTCCCATATTATGGTCATATTTGGCAGGTACATATTCCATCCAAGATAAAAATATTATGCGGCTTTTGTCACACAAAAGGCTTAATACCATGGAGATGTCACAAAAGGAAGCTACTAATGATTTTTTTCTCCTTATTTCTGTATATTTTGTTCCAAGAGGGTGATTGCTCCGAGCATATCTTTCCACTGCCCCTTAGTCGGAGCATGTGGACGAGATGTCACTTCCAATGGCCCGGCAGGCCTTTCTGCCCCTTTTCTTTCAGTGGAGGATAACGCGAAATCTTATTGCATCACTATCTAATGTGGAAAAAGGAGTCGGTATTTTTTCTTTCAATGCAACATTATGGTCTGTATGGCTAGAGAGGAATAGCAGAAACTTCAACAATACTGCCAAAACAGAAGCACAATTATGGGTTGGAATCAAGTCGATGGCTACTTCTTGGATATATGCTTCTCTTCTTGCTTTTTAATTTTAGTATGGATGTTTAATGGGATAAGTTTATGTGTATGGGCTGAAATTTAGGATACTGTATTATGGGCAGTTGGTAAAGATCTCACCCCTGGTAATCTACCATAATTGTACTTTTAAAAATTGCATGCATATGCATGAGACATTCTCTTGTTTCTGCTCTAAAAAAAAAAAGAAGAAGATTGCCTTGCTTTAGTTTGATGCTTTTGTTTCTCTTATATCTATTTTCCCTCTGTAGGCTGCTGTTGCTCGAGGCTTTTGCAAAAGCATTGACATTTGTGACCAGGATATTCACATTAGGAATTTATGTACGTAAGTCTCAAGTTCATTCTTTGTTGTAGAAGTAGCCGTTCATGCCTACTTTTTGTTATTTTTTTTAATCTTGCTAAAATCATTCTAGCATTAGATTCCCACATATCATGTTACTTTCAAGTTTCAACAGCCTTCAATTAACAGCTATAGTATAAATTTCTAGTTACACACTTACACTTCTGGCTTACGTGATTGTTACCTTATTTCACGTTGGGCTTAGTTTCCCTACACTTTTATGCTTATGTTATAATTTGTTCTTTTTCTGTTGCATGCAATGTAAGATAAAGTATAATGAAACTTGACATTTAGGAGTGAAATGTTGTGGTACCTCATAATAATGATTCCCATAACATGTTCTGTTTTCCAATATACTCAAAGGTGTTATCAGTCTCCTATCAGGCTAATTTACCGTTTCAAAATAACCACAATCAAACTGTTTTAAGGTGTTTGCTTGTGAAGAAGGGAGAAAAAGACTGCTTTTAATAAGCTTCTGTCTGTTTGGTTTGGGTAGGTTTGATGTTTAAACCTAATCCAAACTAAAAAATAATCTATTTAATATTTTGTTAAACTAAACCGCGGTGATCAATATTAGCAACCTGAAGTGAACCAAACATAACTGGTTTGAACTTAAGTATGCATCGGTTGATTATGTAAATACACAATCTTTACTATGTAAGATGATCATTTGAATTTTTATGACAATGTTTACATGATGGAAGAATCTTAGTGATCAATAAATAAATTTTAACGCTTCTATTTTTGAATTTGGTTCTTTTGAGGTAAGATTTAAAATCCCAAATCATAAGCCAAACTTTTGGGTTATACTTTTTATAAACACCAGCCAATTTTATGAAAAATGCCAACCAAACTGGTTTAGTTTGGTTTCACATTTTGAACCAACTAGGCAATCATATTGAACAGCCCCCTCTCTCCTCCTCCTCCTCTTTCATTTGATAAATGGTTGTTATTTAGTTTTCAACTTTTATTTATTTTTAATTGATTTTCTGTTTTTGATATCACGATCATATTTCATTTATATACTTGTTGTCACCATTTTAGGATTTATTTATTTATTTTTTCATGATGTTGTCAAGTAGGCTCCTAGGGCACCTAAGAGGTGACTTAGGTGCTATAAGAGGGATTTATAATTTTCCTTTCTTCTAAAGGCTTGAATTTTTTTTTTAATTACTTGAACCCAAAATTAATAAAATTTAAATAGTACATTAAAATAAATAATTCTTAAGAGACCTCAAAAGAATTATTTTATGGCTTGTCTTAGACCTGCTTAAGCTGTGCATAGGCCCTGTCTCATCTTATAAAGATTGACTACCTAGCATTGCCTTTCTATCTTAACTTTTTTTTTTCTTGTGGTGGTAGAAGTTACTTCAAACTTTAGATGATCTTGAACTATTTCCTAGTTCCAACAATGTTTTTTGCAATCAATATGGTTAGATTAGAAAGAACACCAACGAAAAAAGCATTCTACTAGCCGACACTGACATTGAGAGACGAAAGCTAGGGAAGTGAATGAGATTAGATAACCAGTATTCCTAGCCCTAAATGGTGGATGCTAATTGTCGTGCGTATTGACCTGTGCAGTGTTGTAGCTAACACGTTAAGTATCCAACTTGGAGAGTATGTTCGCAAGGATGACACTCAAAAGAATTGATGGGGGTTCGCAAAAGTGGTAGAGCATGTAGTTTAATTCAATGTAAAGCAAAATACCTTACGAGCGCTTGACATGTCACGAATCCTCTTGAAAGAGAGAGGTGCCTTTGAGAATGCGGATACAAGTGGTGCATGGGGCTCGTGCCATAACAGAACAATATTGGATCAAATGACAAAGACATTGTTGAGAAAGAGATGATTTTTTTTCGGATTAAATGAAACATTTGATTCATGTAAGAGGAGAACGATTTCTCATTCCTTAGCCGAAAAGATCTGTGACCATGAAAGGGGGATTAAGTGAATAGAATTGACTAGGTAGTAGAGTCGTGAAAACACTTGTTTTTTCTATATTTTTTTGAGCTTAGCTCCATCTCCGTCTACCAAAACCATTGGAAATGTTTCAAAAAAAGTAGGCATACGACACACAAAAAGCTCACGCCCTTCTTTATCTCTAAAGATAAGGTGCCCTAACCATCCAACAATGTCTTGCAATGAAAGACAATTCCGACTCCACTTTGTCTAGGACCAGGGAAGCTATAAGTAATACAACTATAAATCTTATTGAGAATTCAATCCTAGCTTAGTATGAATGCTGGCGGCACGCTGAGCATATGCAAGTTAGACGGGAAGTAGTGTTTCCAATGGCGGACGGGTGAGTGACACGTAAAACTTTGCCCTTGGGAAGGGAACAACAAATGGAAACAACTGTTAATACCTTGTAGGCTAAGGGGCAAAAGGAGGAATTTGTCCAAGGAGGGGCTTGCGTCTGATTAGCCAGTTGGTGAGGCAATAGCTTACCAAAGTGATGATTAGTAGTCGGTCTAAGAGGATGATGAGGCACGTTGGGACAAAGACTTGACCCAGACTACTACGAGAGGTAGTAGTGGGAAATTTTCTGCAAGGGGCAAAAGCCTGACATAGCAATATTATGTGGAGGTAGAAGGCTCGTAATATTATATCCAATTCAGTAGAATGAACTCACTACTAAATCATAGAACAAAATATGTTTTTTAATATAAGGTTCTTTGTTAAAAAAAGCAATAAAATAATAAATTCTCAAAATTTTTTAATTTGCTTCCATAGTGGTTCAAAGAAAGTTTCATTTTAAACAAAATTGTAAGCAAAGAAAAGGGGGCTATGAAATAACCATATCAGAGGCTTTGGATGGACACCAAATCATGGTTCAATTTTTTGATAACCAAAGTCATTCTTTGATAAATGATCACTATGGGTCACATTCAATAGAATTTGAGGTGGAGAATTGAACCAAAATGGTTGATCAAAGGTAATCTTGGAAGTGGAATGAGAACCTTGCAGCTTCTTGTTTTTATATCACCATTTTTACACTTTTAGATGTGGGAAAATGATTTGCGAAACGTAAGATTCCCACTTAAGAAGAGCAAGTAATTTTCAAAAAGTAAGATTTTACGTGAGATGCGAGAGTGATTCTTATGGAGATATGTAGGAATCATTCTCTCCAAAAATTGATTCCCATGAGAAAGTTTTTTTTTTCTTTTTTTTTTTTTGAAAGAGGCAAAAAAAGAAAAAACTCATGGCAATTATAGAAACAAAAATCATTCTCATTTTACTTATAATAATGCGATCACTAAATATGGTAATTTTTATTAAAAATAATAATTTGATAAAATATATTGATTTAATTACATCAACAACAATTATAATAATAATAGTTTTTACATTTTATTCATTTTATTATTTTTAGAAATATTTATTTTATTATTTTTTGTTACAATTAAATTTATTATTTTTAGTAAAAAAATCTTATTATTTTCAATTAAAATAGATTTATAATTTTAATGAAATACTTTATTATTTAAAAATTATTTTGTATTCTGACTTCCAATATGTGTTCATAATTTTATATTTTGTGAAATATCTCTTTTTTTATTTTTCATCATGACTAATAAACAATAATTTTACTATTTTAATTGAATTTAAGTTTATTATTTTAATAAAATACCATAGTAGTTCAGAACTATTTATCCTAGTTTATGTTAATAAATAATGATCTTTACATTTTTATTTTTTTTTATCCTCAATAAAACTAGTTTTACTATTTTTAACAAAAATAAATTTATCGTTTTAGTAGTAATACTTTTGGTATTTAATTTTGTTATTTAACTTTTTATTATTAAGTATAGTTAAATTAATACTTATTTTATTATTTTAATAATAACTTATTATTATTTTTCTGCACAATTAACGAAAAACTAATTATGCTATTTTAATTATAATTAAATAATTTTGTTATTTTAGTAAGAACACTTTATCATTTGAGTTTTGGTCCTAAATTTGTATTAATAATAATATTTTTTGTATTCTTTGAAATATTAATTTTATTATTTTCAAAATCTGTTTTAGTACTAATTTTTCTTTAAAGAGAAACGTATGGATTTATTGATAGAATCGATAGCACAAAAAACAAGCAAACACACCCATTAAAGAACCAATAAACTATTATTGTAAAAGTCAAGTTTTATTTTTAACAAAAGTGCTTTATTTATTGTTTAATATGAATTTGTATTTTCAATTTTTTATTATTTTACTAAAACTAATTTATCCTCATACTAGATTAATATTTTACTATAGAGATTATTTCATTATATATTACCTGATTAATGTGCTGCAAACACAATAATATGATATTCTAGGAAAGTTGTGTGAGATTCTCATATGTAACCAAAACAATAATATGACATCGCCATCAGTCATTTTCCCAAGAATTTGATTCTCATTTGCAGTTAAAGATTCCTGCATACCAAACACAACTATAATTTGGTTTGACCATGGGCTCTATGTGGATGACTTCTTTTCTGATTTTATCTTTATGATTCAATGACTCATCTAATGTCACACCCTTTTCTCAACTATAGGCATTCCACACATTTTCATCCTTCATCAACTGTACATCCTCGACTCATCTATTTTCACATCCTTTGTCAACTAATAGGCATGCCGCACATCTTCATTAAGTACACTACTTCCATTTATTGTTGTTTCTTTCTCTACTACTCTACCTTTTTTGGCTGTTCTTATGTAAATGTAAATCCTTTTATCTTTATGGTGTCCAGTTGTTCTCTAATTTGGCCGCCTTAAAAGAAAACAGCCTCAGTTTTTGTCTGAAATAAATTTTTGAGTATTCTCTTGAAAACTTGAAGTACAAAGTGTTTAAGCGACTTGTGTCTAATAGTCAACTTAGGAAACTCAACATCTGGTGTAGGTTCTGGTGCAAGTGATGTTAAGAACGAAGACCCATGGACTTGTTAATTTCTCAAATTGAAGAATGTCCTTAAATGTTTGAATTTGAGAACTGGAAAGGAGTCTATGTCTATATCTCAAGTTCATAGTGTTCATCATCTTTCCTTCATTCCTTGGAAGGGCCATTTCGTCCATCATATTGGGTCAATAGCTTCGAAAATGTGATGAATCTGAAATGTCTATGCAATGATCCTAAGTGCATGGCCATTTAAAGTTATAGTAAGGCTTCAATTTTGAACTACTGATCTTTTAGGAAACAGGTTCTATCCTTTGGAAGTATCAATGAACTTTTGATCAAAACACTTTTCAGAATTGATGATACACCCCTTGTTCTTAGCTATGCTTTACAGGCATCTTCACCCATGTTGATCCATATTTGTTTGTAACGCTCCTCACCAACCATTTCATACTCTTGTACATTTTACTTGAAGAGTTTAATGGTCTTAAAAATGATGTCTAAAAAGTCTTCATGTTTGCATTTGTTTAATCATTGAGACTGCAACATCTCTTCTACATAGTTATTCATTCCAAGAACATAGCTTATTTTCATTGTAGATTTTTACTGTAATGTAATGGCCTTTACTTTTAGATTTTTTCTCATTGCCATTCTTTGTAAAGAAACTATTTGTAGCAAACTGTAATTTTTATGTTCTGGTTATCTATTTCATTAGAAAACACAAAGATATTAGGTTTCTTCAGGTGTTAATGGTTACCTTGCAGCTTGGGGTATCCATCCTCATTGACGTTCTTGCAAAATTCATTTTCTGGGGATGAAAGCTCTACCTTAGCAGCTACAGAAGGCTGTCAGGTGTATGTTTTTATCCTATTTATAGAATCTTGGATCACCTGATGTGAACTAGTTCTTCTCTCTTACTTTCACTGATGTGGTGCTTTTGCTTCAATTTTGTAAATATAGCTGGCTATATGGGACATAAGGATGAAAGAGAATGGTGGGTGTATACAACGAATGTGTGGTACCCCTGGATTTACCTTTTATGCTATTAGCAGCTCTTCAAGTTGGGATATTGCCGTAGGTGGAGCTGATCGTACTGTAACTGTCTATGATTCTCGCAGGTCAAGGGCAATGATATATACATATTTTTCATTTGCTTCCTTTTTGTGTTATGGACTTATAGGATAGTGATAATTTAGATAATGATATGCATGGTATTATATTGGTCAATATTATGTACCATTGTGGACAAGGTTGTGCATCATATTACTAGCTGTAGCAAGATGCGTACAAATTTAATTATTTGTCCCTATTTGAACTATTCTTTCTTGATGGTGTCTCTTTCCTCATGTGGCAGATGGTCAGCATTATCAAGGTGGGTAAACTGCTCGAAATATGAGGTGAGATGCCTGTTGAACAGCTTCAGTCATAATTTATGATCTTCAATTTTTTTTTATTATTTAATAAAGAACTTGCCTTTTCTTCCTTTCACTTCTTGAGATGAGTTATCTGTAAAATGTAGGTATGAATGATGTCTTGGTGCTGCATCTAATCTCTAGTTTACTCCAAGTTATTGACTTTTTTCTTCAATTTTTTTTTTTACGAATTTCCCTTATGTTTTTTGAGAAGAGCGTACAAGTTTCTATCATATAATAAATCAAAGAGATTGTTTAATTTCTCATGATCAACCGGGCATCTAAACCATATAATTGAATCATTATCAACTGAGATATATGCGGTACTTCAGTTAGTAGAATTTTATGTCAAAATCAAGGATGGAACACTTAATGAATAATTATTTTCCTCATTATTCTCAGTTGATCTCCTTATTTTTGTGAATCTGCTTGAGGTATAATTCCCTGTTTCCAGTCCTTGCTTTATGTACACTTGCTCCTGAGATTCTATTAGTTGAATGCTATTGCTATTATTTACTTTTATTTTAGAGAGTTCTTTTGCATTTGCTTTCTATTTGAGGGATCCAGAGTTCTTAAACTAATTTTTTTTGTTTTCTTACTTGATTTTGAAGATTTTTTAAATACTACAAATATTTTTTTTGTTCTGTTTATTTATTATTTATTGATCTGTTTTATTGAGGAAAATAGCATACGTGTGAGGTGTGATAGCATATCAAACATTCTTATGGTTTGAAAACTAAGGGAATCAATTTTAAGATCTGATCATAGAAATAGCTCATGGTCAGGTTTATGGACAAGGAAGACTTCTCTTCTTGTTTGACGTTTATATGATGAGTTGAGTCCATGGTGTTCTCTGGTCCACTGTTTCCTTTGCTTATAAGTTATTCACAATAGTTTTCATGCTAACGATAATGTGGAACCTCCTTTACTTTGGTCAATGCTTCTAATGTGTTTCACTTGCCAGTTCTTAAATTTTTTACTAGAAATCTTAAAGGTTCACTAGTTACATGGATGCCAATTGGTGTATTTCAAAGGCTCTAGTAAAAGAAAAGAAATGGAAGCATAGATGGAGTTTCATAGCTTAGGGTCTATTTGGTGCGTGAGATTGGTTAGGATTAATTGGATAGGATTTGATAAGACAGGATAGAATAGAATTAAAACAGAGTAATCCTGTATCTTATGGTGTGTTTGGGATCAAAACTAGCCATGGCTGGTTTTGTAACTGTAAAATGCAAAACCATTAAACACTGTTTTCCATTTTCATGCGATTTTTTTATTAAATTTCAGAAAATAAAGAATATCGACAAGAAGAAGATGGAAGCCAAAAAAAATACTGTCAGATTACATAAACCCGATATTTTGGTCAGGTTTATGTTATCCTACAAGTGCAATTATGAAGGTGTGGACCCAAGACAAGTTTATATTTTCATTTTCACTCCCAAACAAGGGATTGGGCTTAAAGATGCTTGTAACCGATCCTAAACCCATGCTCCAAATGAACCCTTAATGTAATCAATGTGGTTTATTTACTTGTTGCTAACTAGAAAGAGGATATTGCATTAGTTTCTGATTGACTAGTGCTTGAGCATAAAGGTACTACGGGATTTTTTGATGATTTATCTGTATTTATTTTTGTCCTATCTGATGATTGTGATTAGATTGCATGATGAACAAAAGAGAATCACCATTTATGCTATGATCTATAGGTCTAAGAAAATTATGGGATAAAGATTGTTATTTAAGGTTTCACAAAATTCTTTAAGCAAAATCAACTTAGTTTCTTAAACATGTTGCTTGATACTTTACTCTGCTTTTTCTTTCCCCTTGGACTCACCTTAAGTATGATATTGTAGAGATTTGAAGTGGACAATTTTTTTTTCTTGTTCTTATCTGTATATTTATTATTGGAATCTCCATTGCAGTCTCGTAGAAGCCATTTCTTTGAAAGATTCTCACCTCAAATTTCATTATGAAGTTCATTACATGTTGATTGAAGTTTGTTGATTGTTTGCATCCACAAATGTTATAATCTTATTGAAGTAATATTTATATGATGAGGGAGATTTGGTTAAATGTTGTTCACTTGATCTATATTGTTGGAGTGCTACTTGGCACTTGGCAGTTGTGGGTTGTTGAATCATCTATTATCCAACATCATATCAAATCTCAAGCCTATGAGCTGTTGCATTCAAGATTTGAAGCCTCTTTCTTAGCATTTGTGCAATTATCTAATGGCATGTTTAGTACTTCTCTCACACTTTTGTCCCTCTATGTGTTGGTTGGGATTGCAAATGAGGGGTTTATTGGTGCTATTTTGATTAATTGTTGGGCCTCTACTTGATTACATAGCTTTTCGTTCCAGTGGTTATTTTTACAACAGATGTATGCATTGAATAGCTTATCCTACCCTTTTGTTTGAGCATCTTTCTTTACACTAAGGGTGAGCATGTCACTTACAAACGCTACCCAACCCGGCCAACTGGTTTTGCTTCAATAGATCGGATGAATCAGGTTTGAAGATCGAAACTGTCAAGTGCTTTTGAGTTTAAGTAAAATCTGACCTACAACCACCCAACCCAACCATTAAGACCTAAATCCATTTCTCTTCTCACGCCTCGCAACTGTCCTGTTTTTTGTTTTGTTCCAATGGCCAAAACCCACCATCTAATTTCTCTTCTCACTCCCCTGCCCCCAAAAAGAAGAACCCTCTGGAAAGTAACCGTAAAAGTCTTAGACATTGCATGTCCTCTGCTGCTATCCTCTCTCCAATGGCTACTCTTCTTCTTTTAACTTCTTTCCACTGTTAAAAAAAAAAATCCTTAAACTACTTTCTCTGTTCCCTTCTAACTTTTCCGCTCATTCCCTGTTTATGCACCTCACATTTCCCCAAATCTACCTTCTCCGTCAAAATCATCTTGTCTTGATTTGTTTACATCCTTGGAAGAAAAAAAAAAAAAAAACAAAAAACCTGAAAAATTCTATCCTTAGATATCCTGTCTTCGATTCTACGCATGGTTCCCGACTGGGCATACGAAATCAAAGAACAGCGAATGTGACAGAAGTGGTTTCTGTACAACCAAGTGAACTGGGTTCAAGTCGCGGGCTCTTCTTTATGTTCACCATCTCCTCTCCAGCCTTTCTTTGTGCCATCATTCATGATCTTCTTGTTGATTTTTCTGGTGACTGCATTCATATTGTTTTCCATGGTTTGCATTAGTTCCAATTTGGCGGTGTCACTGTTGCACTTTATTGTGGGCTTTGTCAACTGCCATATTAGTTGACAATGGCACTATTGCTTTTGTTTAAAATATAAGCTTCATATTCAAGCTTTTGAAGCAAGGTGACCACCACTTGATTGACCTGACCCTAAAAAATAGGGTTGGGTGGAACTAATGTTTTTAGGGATGTCTAATGGCAACATGTTGGTTGCGTTTCCACCCAACAGTTGTTGGTTGAATAGGATTTGGGATCAAACCTGTACCGAACCTAACCTGTGCACGCACACTCCTACTCTACACTTATTTCTTGCATCTTCAGAAATATCCATTTTACTTGTCTCCTGCACTTTCCTTGTTCTGTGTATACAAAATTTCAAAGTCCTGAAGTTAATGTTTTTTGTTTATTCTTTTCTAGCCAAAAGGTGTGCAAATGCTGTATAGTCCACCTGTAAACTGTTTGTCTCTCTTATGTTACTTTCTCAAGTCTTTCTTTCTTTCTTTTTTTTTTCGCATTTAAGGAAACAATTTTTAAGGGGAAGAAGGTAAATTGAAAGCAAAAAAGAAAAATAACATTTCAAATGGAGGCTAACCTTTGCATTTCTACCTCGTACTTAATGAGATTGATTTTTTCTTTTATCATAAAAAATGTATTCCTCAATATCATATGGGGGGGATGCCCCCAGGGATGTTGGCGTGGTGGTTGCCTCGGACACTACGCCCATCACAATGGCGTGATGCCGAGACATACGTTTCGGGTTCGAGTCGATCATCCGCCAACTGAGTCTATTGTTGTCTCCTGAGTCCTGGCCTTGGGGAGGGCATGTGCACTCCGTGGTGGACTAGTTAGGCTTAAGCTTGGACACCACTGTGTCATCAATATATATATATATATATATATATATCATATGGGGATTATGAACATCCCTGCTCTTGAGCTGTTCCTGATTCTTTGTATGCTTAAGCAGGGTGTCTGTTCATGAACTTGGCGTCCTTTTTTTTCACTTCATTTGATTGTACCGTTCACTTTTGTCTTTGTGTATCCTCCATGGTATACATCCAACATTGTCTTTGTCACTTGCATTAACATATGCCCACTACTTGAGGGTGGTTACATGCATGGTAGATTAGTAATGCGTTTGGATTGTACATTACCTAAATAATTTTTTGGTGCAGATAACAGGACTTGCTTTCTCTTCACTTGACTCAAATTACATATATGTCCAAGGCATTGACTATGAGGTGATTGTTTGGATGTTCCATAATCTTTTTATACTTTTATTCTTCAAGATCTGTGATTTCCATGTTTCTGATTATGAAGTTGGAAACTGTAGCAGCATATTGGCATAATGACCTTTAGTTTTCTCCATAGAAGAGAAGTATGCAAGCAAAAGATTGTGAATTGCATGAGAACTATGTTCTTTTAAGGAAGGAATTTTATACAAATAAAATTAGAAAGAGCTTTAAAAGTTCAATTCTCAAATTCTTGATTGCAAAAACAGTATGTTTACCAATTTGTAGAGTTCATGGAGAACAGCTACTGATGGTAATGACCATGCATAAATTTGGGGCATGGTCTTCACTTTTCTTTGACCATGATAGATTTTGCCATCTCCCTTGAGGACATGAGGAAGCAATCTTTGTCTCAGATGGTTTCACCTTTGGTTAATAGTCCCACATCTCAATGTCATGCTATTTGTTATCTTTTCTCCTTTCTATCTCTCTCTTTATGGTTGTGTTAAATTTTATGATTATCATTTTTTAAAAAAATTTATTAAGTATGACTAGTTATTGGACTGGTACTAGATACACTTAAAATGGTGAGTAAACATGACGAGATGTTGGATAGAATTGCGTACAAAAATTTGGTTGGTCTCTTATGGTCATTCATTTTATTCAAAGAATCTCTGTTCCAGAATCATACATGAGATACTCTCACCTCATATGGCTCGGCATGGTATAAAAATTAGTTAAAGTTTGTCGAAATTAGCTGAATTAATTAGGTAATTTGTCAATTGAAACAAAGTTCACCTGTAATTATAAAATTACAAAATTTCGTCGAAATCTTCGAAAAATTAGCGAAGTTCACTTAATATTGAAGTTTTGATCATTTTTGTAGAAAAAAATTGTACAAAAGCTGTGAAAAAGAGCATTTTTAATGAAAAAATTTATGTGATGCACAAAGAGAAGGAAAAACAAACTATAACTTGGAAGAAGAGACGATAGAGAGAAGAGTAACAAGAGAAAATAAGCTAAAAGCCTAAGAGAAGAGACGTCGAGAAAAGAAAGAAAGGAAAACCAAGGTTTATGTTTGTAAGATCATTAGGGTTTGACAATAATTTTTTTTTGTTTCTTTCTTTTCTCTAACAGTTTTAAGTTAACACATGCGATGTGTATAAAATATTGTTACTCTTAAAATACATGTTCAAAACCATTACCTGCATACTTTTATATGTAAAATATATTTATGCTTGTTTTTGGTATTTTTAATAAAAATTGTCCATATTTTAGCACTTACATAATATTTTTTTGAATTTGTCTAACTTGGTAAATTTTTACAAAAATTCTTTCGAATTTCTCGAACTCTTCGAATTAATTCTAATTTTTAAAGGTCGAAGTTTGGGGTAAAGTCGAATTTTCATTCCTTGATGGTTCCTTTTTGTGCAAAATGATAACAATCCATGGAATTAAAAAAAGGGGGATAGAATTATTTTATTCTTATTATGAACTAATAGGAGCTTGCATTTTTACGAGAAATCTCTAGCCAATCTTCCTGCAAGAGGTCTTTTCATAATATAAATTATGGGAAACTGAGATTTAGAGATAGAGGGATTTGAAGGAGACACACAGGTAAGGTAACAATAAACTAGTGACACTGATGATGACCTGTATCTAATATTATTGGAATTAAATTTTTAAAGAATTTGAAGCTTACTTAGCTTCAAGGCCATTGAAAATCACCTTAGGCTTACGCCTCAAGGGTACATTCTTGATGCTTAGACCTCCCTAATGCTTTCACCTCAATGTCAACTATAGTGTGCAAACTTGTAATTTTTTTCTAGTTTAATTTCTATTTATTTTTTACCATGTTACTTTGCTTAATATTACAATATACACACTAGTTCTTTTTTATTGTTCTAAAGCTTATAATCTTAAGTTCTTAACAATATAGGAAAGATCTACATTCAAAAAAGTCCTTTACTATTTTCAATTTTTATTATTATTTTTCTAAAACACTTTGACTAATAGTATAAGTAAGCTAGTCACTTTTCTTTATTAGAAGAAATTTATGTTTTGGAAACTCTTAGGCTAAACTTCTCTTTTACAACATACAAAAAAACCAATTGAATTTCTAACGCTAATTGTTTCTATGAGTCAATCGTGTGGTACTTCGGCCCACTTATTTAATAAAAAAGAATTTTAGAAACTTTCTAAGACCACCACTAAAATAGATATGTACCTATATCAGGGCTTCTCTAAAAAAAAAGGAAACTTAAGAACAAAAACCATCAAAGACATGCTAAAACATTTCACACATCAATGCCCCTTTTTAGGAAGAATTCATCCTTGAATTCGAATCAACACCAGAAGAATCATCAAAGTGCAGAGGATATTGAATAGTGAAATCATTGTATATGAAAGGATAGTCAAGCAAATGCATCATGTAAGTATTATTATTTTTACTAGTTACCTTTCAAATTTTCAAAACCTTTCCGACAAGACACGACATCTCTCCATCTAACTAATAATAATGCATGTGGACTGGAAAATAATTAGTACATGAACACGCATCACCTTCAACTTCTGGACTAGCCAAGTATAATTTTTGCACAACTAAAGTTCACCATAAACTACCTCTTCCTCAGTATTGATAGGATATGTATCAAATATTGGTGGTTTACCATTCTCATCATACTGCTTGTCATCTTTATCAATGAGAACATTCTTGCCTAGCTGATGTGGAATAAGAAAGCCAAATTTGATTAGCAAGCATTCAATGTCTTCACCATTCCATTTATCTCCTCCAACTGGACATGTGGAACATTGACACACTGGTTGTTTTCATCTTATGCCCACCTCTATAATTGCAAACTATTTAGAAAATTCTGTGGAGGAACACATTCATAATCTTCTGGGCATTATTTCAATGTTAATTAAGCTGGTGTGCCTTGTCATCATCACCTTGGTTGCATCATACCCTATTTTTGGCCCAATCATTTATGTTGGTAGATATAGAATAATCTCACAGTGAGGTTGAGGTGTTGTCAAGTGCCTGTGATGGAAAAAAATACCTCTAAAATCTAGATTAATCACATGAGATTAGTCAGACTCTGATCCTTGGTTCCAATCATGGAGTGAAATTGTAGGATTATTGTCAGAACATGTCTCTCTCTTGTCTTGGACAATGGCTAATTCTTGAAGTAGTAGTTGACAGCATCAAGCATAAAACAACTTTCATTAGTTGACTAACCAATTTTGGCATTGTTGGCAATCTGTTCTTCAAGTTGATTGACCTGATAATTGATTACAGGTCTTCTTCTCCTCTTTGCCGCCATTGATAACTAAATAAAGTAAAATAAAAAGATCAAAATTTTCTTTAATACCAATTTTGATGTTGTTTTGTTGTAGAGAAAGTTCATTCTATGAAATATAGCCGCTTAGAAAAGTAATTGAAATGTTGATTGATTTAATTTTTAATAGCTATGTTGCCTAAACCTGGGTATAAGTGTTAGACACCGGTTCATATCTTGAGGTCCGACTTTTTCATTTTAAATTTTGGGATACAAGGGCTTGCCTTTTAATATATTGTTTTTTCCTCTGTTTTCATATTTTTCTCTCATTTATTGTTTTTTTGTTCTCCCACTTAAGTTAATTTCACATATTAGTTATTATCTTTTTTAATGCTTTCTCTTCTTTTGATTGGAGAGTTTATTCAGTAATAACCTCAATCTACAGTGTTGGACACATATCCCATGCTGATGCCCCATCATGAATTGTATGACATGGATACGTCAAGTTAGTAAGAGGTTCGGGTAACATAGGTTAATTGGAGCTCCTTATAAGACAACTTCCTCAGAGCAACTTATAAACTATCTAAGACACCGACAAGTAGGTTTTCTGAGTTATATATGACTATAACATAATAGCAACTTTCTGATCTTATTATAACTCTATCTAGATACTTCTAAAATACATTCTATTGCACTTGTGAAGAAGAATTTTAGTAACAATCTAGGACTAACACTATTTACTACCGAATAGAAAGTTCTCTATTAGAAGGAAATTTAAATTAAAAGCATAAAAATACTTGCTAAATTATGTTATGCATTTTTTTTATTTGAACTCTGGACCTCAAGTTGCAATAGGACAATCCCAACTGTTGCACCAAGGCTCACCAATTATGAAATAGAACTTAGACATGATTTTTGACCATTTGAGTTTGTCAAAAGATTTAGGATGAACTATTTTTTCATTATCATCGATTCTTCATTTAGAAAATACATCTTTTATATCAAATTTTCCCACTATAGATGATATGAGAGATTCACAATTATGAATTATTCATATGAACATACATACATATATACATTAATAAAACGCGCGCACGCACACACACATAATGCTAGAAGTAATTGGTTAGGGTGCCAAATTAGCATTAACTAAGCTTTTGAAAGGATGGGGATCCCCTTACTAACAAAGTGATGCATACAAATATTAGTTCATTTTGGAACTTTAGCTTTGGAAAAATGAATAGTGTAAATCTGCCTATAAAATTGCAAAACTATGTCGTATATGCGAGTGTTATTATTTAACTTCAAAGTGGTTCAATTTGATTCAAGCTCTAACAAAGTAGCAAACTATACACAGTTTATGAAGGTGCATGCACCCTATATCCTAATTTCTGGTTCAGTATAATCCCCAAAATGATCTAATATTCTATGCTACCCAACTTTTAGTGGCACCATTCCATGACATCCATGGTTGAAGGGTTAAAAATGTAAACTAAAAAAAAAAGACAGTTTTCTAGATCTGAAGAAATCAAATGTCATGATCATCGTTAATTTCTAGAAAACAAAGCCCCTAACCTAAAGAAAAACCATCACGACCATATTAAGCAAAACTAGCCTAACAGCTTTTGTTTCAAAAAGCTTACAAAACCTCAATTCGTTGCAAGTGGCAAATGTGGCTTCTTGGTATCGTAGAGCCTACCCATGATGGTTAGGTCACTTAGTCAAGCATCTACTCCTTGTTGTCTAAGGTGGGTGATTCAATTCTCTGTCTCATATTAGGTGAGGTATTGTTGTGACACTTTTGAGGGCTTGTTGTAGCCCTATTGGGCCTTGGTGTAGGTTGTTTCCTGAAGTAGTTGTGAATTGTAACTGCCTTTGTCTTTGATAAGTTTGATCTTCAATTCATGTAGATGGGAATAAATACTATTAAAGTATTAATAGACAAATAAAAAGGTCTCATTGAGTCATTTTTTCTCAGTGGTCTCTAATGTCAGATGTTGCTTTTTCATAAGCCTTTAGAACATACCACTCTTTATTGTTCATACATATGCTTGGCAGGTTTTTTGCGGGAAATGGAGAGAAAACAAGAAGGAATTTTCATTTAGAGGAGATTCCAGTTGGCTTGGATTTAGCAAGGTGTGTATTATGAATCTCCCTTTTCTTTTTTCATGATTCCAACTATCAAAAACTGATTGATTCTAGAATCCTTTGGAAGGTAAGGCCATTGGAAATGGAAAAGTTGTCCATGCTCGTACCACTTAGAGCCTGGTAGCATTTAATTGAATGAGTACCAAATTCATAAACTGTGAACGTTTTGTATGATGGGCATCCAGTTTGTGTTTCACCGTTCCTGTCATATATATATATATATATATATATTTATTTATTTATTTATTTATTTTTCTTTCCCTTAGTTCCATGAGAAAATCTTGAGCTAAGGACATGCATATTGCCTGTAGTATTTGAGCTCACCTTACTGTCCATATGCTTGCTGCAGTGCTCTAACAGGGATGTTTTGGGAGGTTGGTGTGATTCTGGTAGCCTGTTTGTGGCAGACATTGTAGCAGTGGAACAAAATTAAGTATGCACCGCACACTGTAACTAATGGCTTTTCTATTAAGGGGATTCTTAGCATCATTCTATGCTACTTTTATGCACTGCAGAAAAAGCAAGTCTCCAGTTATATATACCGTTTGAATAGAGCTATTGGATTGATAGTTTTCCTAGGATACCCCCTGATTCAGTTTCCTTTGTCTTTTATTGCTAGCTACTTTAAATTATGTTGAAGAAAAGAAGTGTTATGCTTTGATCAGGCAATTAATTATTTACCTTGCTTTTTCTGCACTGCATAATTTATGTTAATGAGAATAGGTGGCAGGAGAAGCATTTCCTACTTAAATTTTTTCTTAATTGGGTTTATCCCTAGTTTTGATTTATTTTAATCAATTTGACGATATTAAAAGTTGACAGACTTGTTATTTTCCATATCTAATATTTTTATGTTGATCTTTTTTAAATAAAAGTCACGTAAGGAGACTAGATTTTATGACTTTCTTTCATTTAAAAATTTACGATAAGAATATTAGACTTTTTTAGACTGATCCCACTTCTTTCTATTATTTTAACTGATTCCTTTTTTCCTTTTCTTAATCCTTTTCAAATTTTATTATTCAACTAATTATTTACTTGCATTTTTTATTTTAAATGGAAAAAGACATTGTCAATTTTTCTATTTCCATATATATATATATATATATATAAGTAATGGTATAAACCTAGTTTACAAAATCCTGTTGAGCTCTTTCAAATTTTATTTTATTTATGTTTTTTAAACTGTAGGACTCACTTTGCATATATGTAAGATACCTTAAACTTTAACTATTATTAATTTTTCCTTTTTTTAACCATTTTTTCTTTAAAAAAAACCACACTTCAAACGACCATATTAAGGCATTTGAGAATTCAAACGTGCATCATTTGAACTTTTAGGGGTATTTGGTACATAGTATAGGAAAGGATTGGAAGTTTTAGTTTAATTTTATGTTTAGTTAGAATAACATATGATAAAATATTTATTCAAGTCTATATTTTATCCTACAATTGTAGTATTTAACCAATTCACATAAAATGGTGGGATTTATTACTGTCCAATTTAATTTTACCTCATTCCATTCTTTGAAAATTATTTAATCTTATATTATGTACTAAACAAACTCTATTTGTTTAATAACTGGTTTGAGTTACATGATGAATTCCTTTGCACTCTTATTTTTTTTTTTATTAAATATGAAGTAAATTTCCAATTCTTGGAAGTGGATAGATCTATAGATAGTGATAATAAATGATTAATGGTTTTATTAGTTTATTAATTGGATCTCAATGTTTTATTTCTTATTTTCTATGCATATTGCTTTTGGGTATGAAGGCTCGTTAGTAAAAATATCATAAACTCTATTTGTGGCACTCAACGAAGGATTTCACGGAGTTAGAAGTAAGAACATGATAGTGTAGAAACAATAGGTTTAGAAGTATTTGTGAGATGGAGTTAGGACTGCTAGTACTTAAAGAAGGGATGCAACAACTGTATCTAGTTCTAATTTATACACTAAGATTCAATATAAATTAATAATACAATTAATCCAGCTAAAAGTCGCTGTAATTTCTAGATTAATTTTCATACATATTCCCGATTAACTTATTCACATTTTGAAATTTTTTTTCAGTTTAATTTAATTTAATCATACATCGTTTGAACAGTACACTTGCGAATGGTGAGCAAGTAGTGACATCGAAAGAAAAAAAAAA
>JAJIYU010004840.1:0-23429 GCA_030144865.1 Tinospora cordifolia
CAAATACTACACAGGTCAGATTTCTTCATCATCATCATCTTCTTCTTCTCATCATATCAACTCAGTAATTAGTGATTGGTTCATTGTTGCATTTGAGAGCTTCTTCTTCTTCTTCTTCTTCTTTTATTTATTTATTTATTTTAAATTATAGTCACCAGTCACCAGCCCCTTTTTGTTCCATTGGATATTCAAAGCAAATTTACTTTTGTGTGGTTTTTTTTTTCTTTTTAATGTTAAATAAACTCTCTTCCTTTCTGGTATTGGAAGGATGATGAAAACTGAACCTTTATTTGCTTCTTTTGTTAATTTTCTAATTAAAGCCTCATGATTATCTTAGTTTCTTAATTTTGTACTTGATGCTTAATTTTCCATGTTCGTGTGAAGCTTTGGTATTGGTCTTTTGGCTTTTGAGCTTTGCATTCTTTAATTAGATGATGAAAAGAGGAAGAGCGGGAAAGGGTTCTGATCAGATCTCTAACTACAGCAGTGCCTGGAAAAAGCTTTGGATTAAAAAAAATAAAAGCGATTCTATTTTTGAAGTAATAGCTTAAATATAATATGTGGGTAGTTACGATTTTGGTGTTGTGAGGTGATTTGAGGTTACCCATTTGTGTAAATTGATACTGGAGACCGTTTTAGTGAAAATTACCAATTTAAGTGCGTCAAGCTTGATCACAATGAACTTGTGAGAATTAGTTGTAGTATGTATACGAGCTAAAATGAATGCTTAAATCTATCAACCTCATTTGATATAAAGAAACAATAAAATTGAAGTAAAACAAAATTACTTAAAGTCGTGCTCAAGGCAATACTCCAGAAGAGATGCAATAGGTAAATAGTTTCCGCAGATTGCTTTTACTACTACAACACTTTATGGCTTTGAATGTGGCGCTTAAGAGATCATCTCTTCAAGGATTTTTTTTTTCCATGATTTACAACAATTCATGGCTTTGAATGAGGCACTTAAGAGATCATCCCTTCAACGTTTTTTTTTTTCATGATTTCTTGATTCATCAAGTGTTTTTGATAACTTGGAGATGAATGTTTGGACAAAGTCCTGGTGGGATTTACTGGTGTCTAATAGTGAAGAAAGAATTGTTGTGAAATCACAATTGCAAGGTGATAAAGGAATTTGAAAGTGACCAAACAATTGTTGATTTACAAGCTACAATTTAATCATGGTAAAATGCATGAATGTAACATCCACATTTTTTTATCCTCTGTTCTTCAAATTCTTTCATTTTGTTATTGAATAAACCTTACGTTACAAGATAGGTATATGGAGTATGAACTATGTCAGGAGCTCTGAATTTTGAAGGCACTCCATTTGGGGTTTATTTTGTTCGATTTTACCTAGAATTGTTGTGGAAATCTTTGTTCAGTGGATGTCCTACTAAATTAACCTACGCTTCAAAAGTGGTAGTGCCACTTGATGGTGATACTGGTTTTGAGGTGGTTTGTAGTCCATTTTGTGCATCTGATACCTCAATGGTTGGAATTATTGTATAACTGCTATTAAAATCTATCATTGGTTGGAAGTCCACTAGGACATGGGGCCTTTTAAGGGAAGGGGCTGAATTGTGATAATCCCACACACACAGGAGGAACAACTTGTGGGACTGTATACTAGTTTTGAGGGTCTTTGCAAGAACCCGATTGATGAGGAAACAAACTGGGAAGAGGTATGGATCAATATTGGTTGTGTGATGGAATTTTCCATATACTTCTATGCATCTGGTGTACTTCTTTGATAACAGTTAATTTCAATGAATGTGACACCTTGGGAAGAAATTATCATTGAAACTTGTGACTTGAGCTGCTGTTCTTTAGAATTCTTATGTGTGTATTCTGATACTTGCTGTCATCGTCATGGATACTTGGAAGCCATTAAATCGTAAATCTTGCCATTAAATCATAAATCTAACTCTTCCTTTTTGGGTTTTCTTTTGTATGAAGGCATAAGGAGACGATGGGGAATACAGAATCAAATGAAGCTGGAGCTTCTTATGAAAACTTCCAACGAACTCCCCCATTTGCAGGAGGGCCGGCAGATCAACTTAACCACCAAAGAAGGCAACAAGCCGAGTATATACGTGATAATTTCACCTCCCTCGATGAGGTACCTAAAAATTTTCTTTCAAATATATATATATATATATATTGATTTTGATTGAAGTTAAGTTAGATTTAGCTTGTAATCGTCTCTATCTCTTATTTTTAATCAGTAATACTTGATTCATTTATTTTAATTTCTAAAATTGTCTGTTTAATTAAAGATGATATAAAAGAACTCATGCATATAAGTTTATCCTTAAAATTTCTGAAATTTTATTAATATTTCCAAAAATGGATGAACAGAAGAACAAAAAACGAATAACGTTTGTAAAACCATAAAATAAAATCAAAATTGTGTAATTGTAGTTCCCTTGTGTGTTTTTCTGCTTCTTTACCTCATTTGCTTGTATACAAATAATAGGTATACTGTACACAGCAATTCTGTTCCAGAAGAAAGTAGCAATATCATGATCATGCTTCACTTTGTAGGTAATAGCTGCATTAAGAGATGCTGGCTTGGAGTCTTCAAATTTAATTCTTGGTATTGACTTCACAAAAAGCAATGAGTGGACAGGTACTGCCTGATTTGATTTATTCTACATATATGGCTTTGTTGCATTTGCTACTTCATAAATATAAACAACTGAATTTTCATGTTAGCCGTCAAATTAACTTCAAAAATTGTAGGGAAGTACTCTTTTAACAGGAGAAGTCTTCATGCAATTAGTAGCACACCTAATCCTTATGAGGAAGCAATTTCTATAATTGGGCGTACATTATCTCCCTTCGATGAAGATAACTTGATACCCTGTTTTGGATTTGGTGATGGTTAGTGTCTTCGATTTATAAGTTTAGTTCTATGCCAAAACTATGTTTTGGCCTTTTTTTTATTTTTTCTCCTGCTGGCAATCATTATTACTTCTTTTTGTAGCATCAACACATGACAAATATGTCTTCAGCTTTTTCTCTGATGAACGACACTGTCGTGGCTTTGAAGAAGTTCTTGCACGATATAGAGAAATTGTTCCTCATCTGAAGTTGGCAGGTCTGTAAAATATTTCCACCTTTTCTTGCATTGATACAGTTTCAGTCTGATATTTTCTAGAACCAGAAAGCGTAATTTATTGTTTTTAAGATGGTAAACTCATGAAGTGCCTTTGCTACTGTCTTCATGATCTATGTCAATCTAGACCCTACCAACAAATAAGTTCAAACCATTATCCATGCTATCAATACATTCTATTAGAGTTGAAAAGAAAAACTTAAAGGTCCACTATTAGGCCAGCTATTCTTTATTGTTTTTAAGATGGTAAATACATAATGCTCAAAAAAAAAAAAAAGACATTATGGCAAGGAGAGGAGACTACTAGAGAGATGTGACTGGCGTTTCAAAGATAGCATTTGGTGCACATTGGGCTGTGCATGGAGAATGGAGGAAGAGAGTCGATGTTGGCAATTATCAGGAGAAAGAGGATAGATGAACTGTAGTGAAGAGATGAAGAGATAGAGACAAAAGTTGCTTCTTAATCTCAAAACCTTTACACTGATCCATATCAGAAGGGCGAATGCTTCTAATCTAGTGGATTGTATAGGGGTTGGGGCTTTGGGAGATTCTTGTCATCACTGACATTAAATAATTATTGAAAAGGAAGATGACTTCTTAATTCCTTCAACACAAAATACAAGTGATTCTATCTCTGTGCATCTCCAGATAGTGTATATACAAAGAAACTAGAATCCAACTATTTTCCATCTTATTAGAGTTATCTGTTGTTATCTAGTTGGAGAGAGAAATCAAGAATTCTATGGAGTGGAGTCTCCAAGGGATGGGGGTTTCAAACGTTGTATGTGAGGAAGAAACTATGGTTTGCTAGTGGAATCTTACACTGACAAGCATGAAAGTTTCTTAAGAGTAATGAAGGTGGTGCAAAGCACATAGCAAAGTATTTTCATACCAGAGTATTTGGGTGTGTGGTATAATTTATGGGAGGCTTTGAACGTGATGTTTTAGGAAGAAGCATCTAGATTGATGAAAGAACCTGCCTCTCAAAGAGCAAACCTGGTGGAAAGCAAGTCCAAAGAGTTGGATGCTAAGATGACTCAAAAGGAAGGAAGGCTCACAAACAACCTACAAAGGATATTAGGCCGAGAAGACAACCTACAAAGTCGAAGGCACGCAGACAGATGGTACCCAACCATAACCTCATGAACTATGGAGTCTCTTCACAAAGAGATATTAGCGCATGGAAATTCATTGTCAAAAGACATTCAAATTCAACATCTTGGGAGGAGAAAAAGCTGGAGATGCACCAAGCGATTGGATGACAGAGAAGGCTGAGGTTTCTTGGTGTGATGAGAGCTTTATTGTATTGCTTTGATTTCATAGATGTAAGACAACCATCCAATGGAAAGCTTTTGGAGTTTCAGGGTGATTTCTAGGTAGAAGAGTGGGAAGAGGGCGTGCTCTGGGACGACATGCAGATAGCTCGCTAAAGAAATTGGATAGGGGTTGTAGGCATATATATGCATCAATGGAATATGGTGACATTAGGTAAAGTTGTTGAGAAGTGTGGTGGCCTATTAGATATAACATAACTCATGATTTATTGGTCCATAGAAATGGCCATTCCGAAAGCTCAAGTTCTTCAAATTGGTTTCCTACCAGCTTTTGTTAAAGTTATATGAGGACAACTGCATTTAAGACTTTGATAATTCGGTCTCCAAGAAGTCTGGTGCTTGGAAGTAGAGAAGGCAAGAAAGAAACTCTCTGAGATTGTGATTTCGAAGTTGGTCAAAGATGACATTTCACAAGCTAATGACAAGGACATTTGTACGTGAGATATGGTCATTGCATTGCAGGAAGTAAAGAGGAAGGTTGTTTTGATGGATTTGGAAGGAACTTATGGAGATTGAGGTTCCTTAGGTGGGCTTTGTTGCCAGCAATGGGTGCCTCAAGAGTCAAGAGGAATCCTACTTGGTTCGGATTTTAGAACAACTGAGGGAGTGGAGTATTTCCAAGCGTCATTCTAGATGTCTATTAAAATTAAAGGGGTTGGCTCTTTGGACTGGTGGTTTACTTTAGTTTATGGACCATGTCATAGAGAAGAAAGAGTTAGCTTCTGAGATGAACTTGCAACTTTGTGCACACTCTTTTCTAAGTCATGGTGCATAAGGGGAGACTTTAACGTTGTAAGGAACATGGACGAAAAGTGGAACTATTGGATTATGACTTAATCCATGAATTAATTTGATGAACTAATCAATGAGTTGCAATTGAGGGATATAGAATTATAGAATCTACATATAACATGGTCTAATGGTAGATCAGACCATTTGGCATTCAATAGAAATGCTCTTCCTTGTGGTGAAGCGAATGACACTCAAAAGATTAAACTTAGATCATTTGGCAATCCTTTTGGCTGCCATCATGATCTCTTGGGGACCTTTGCCCTCCTAGGTTGAACACATGTGGCTGACTTGAGCTAATTTCTAAACTATCCTTGAGCAGCGCTGGACATCTTCTCCATCGATTAGCTGGGCTGGTTGTAGATTCATGCTGAAACTAAAGGAAGTCAAATATAAGCCGAAGGAGTGGAGTAAAATGTTAGTGGCAGAAGATACTCTCTATCGGTCGAATTTAATGATAGAATTAGATAATATTGATGCATGTACGGCTATGGGGGATGGGAATGATGACAACTTTTGAAGGAGAATCCAATTATTAGATGAAATACAATCAATTGACTGTCAAATTGAGAGGACTACTAGGCAAAAGGCCATAATTAAATGGGCAGCAAAAGGGGAAATAATTTTCAAGTATTTTCACAAGACACTCCATTCAAGTTTAGCCTCCCCACCCGACCGTGCCCCTCTTAAAAAAAAAAAAAAGAATTAGTTGAAGTGGAGGATTTCCACCTACAAGTTTAGTCCCAAGTCTTTACAAAATCATGGTGAATTCTTTGGCTAATAATAGATTACTGGAGGTGATTCATCTCACAGTGGTAGAAACTCAAATGGTGGTTGTGAAGAATTGTTACATAATTGATGCAATATTGATTGCCAACAAGCAATAGAAGAATGTCGAATTTCCAAATGCAAAGGCCTCCTTCTGAAGGTGGACTTTTTCAAAGGCTTATGATTGTGTTTGATGGAGTTTTTTTGGACTTCATTATGAGAAGAAAAGTATTTGGTGATAGATGGTGGAGGTGGATAAGAGGCTGCTTATCATTTGCCAATTTTTCGCTTGTTATTAATGAATGGCCTTGAGGCGAGATACATGGAACCCATGAGCTGTGACAAGGAGACCTCTTTCCCCTTGTCAATATACTTAAGTCACTGATACCTTACATGGGCCAGTCAAGAAAGCATTGAAAAGGGTCCACAAGGCTTTAGGGTGGGAAAAGGTAATTCCACATGATTCATGTACAATATGTGGATGATTGTTTGTTCTTTATTGACAATGATCCACTCAGTTGTTAGATTATCATCAATATTCTAAGAAGTTTTAACCTCTTATTTGGGCTAGCTGTCAATTTTTCTAAAAGTCACATTGGGGGTATCAATTTATCCATAGAAGAAGTGCCATCCTGTTTGATGAGGGTAACTGTGGGTGATTGTCCATTTAAATACTTGGGTTTACTCTTAGGATGGAATCTGAGAAAGTTATCTTTTTGGAATTTGGTGATTCAAACTATTAAAAGAAGAATAGAAAGTGGGCAATGTAGCTATCTATCAAGATGGGGACGATTAACTTCTAAAAATCAGTTCTTGAGGCCATTCCGACATACTATTTATCTACTTTCGAAATGCAAACTATTAAACTATTAAACTATTAATAGTTTGTGGAAATCCAAACTATTAAACTATTAAAAGAAGAATAGAAGAGTGGGCAATGTAGGTACCTATCAAGACGGGGATGATTAACATCTAAAAATCAGTTCTTGAGGCCATTCCGACATACTATTTATCTACTTTCGAACCATCAATTGTGGGTGCTGAGATTGAAAGTATAATGCAAAAATTTTTGTGGAAATCCAAAGATACAGAGAAAGCCAGCTATTTAATCAACTAGCCCTATGTTTGCCTTAGTAATTTGGTGAGAGGCTTATGGATGGGCAACCTCATCCTGTGGAATAAATCACTAGCAGGCAAATGGCTTTGGAGATTTTACAACTCAAGGTCCTTGTTATGGGCATGGGTTATTACTTGTAGTCATGGGCTTCAATCTAATGGAAGAGATTCAGCAATGAGTGACAAAGCTACTTTTGCTCCCCATGGAAGTTCATTAACTCCATCTACCCCTCATTTTTGAAACTAGTTCGAAGGAATTAGGGAATGGGGCAAAAATCAGATTTTGGGAAGATCAACTATGTGGCCACTCACCTCTGAAGGAGCAGTTCAAGGTTTATATTGACTATCAGAGCTGCAAAATGCTACCATATCCATGTTCTCAACAGTGAATGAATTAGCAGAAGGTCCAAATTTGGAGTGGACCTTCTAGAGGAATCCTATTGACGATGAAGTATAGAGAGTGGCACCCCTCTTATAACTACTTGAGCAAGTTCCTTTGATGCAGCAAGAGGATCGATTGGTGATCTTAGGGGCAGCTTCACATCCGAGTCATTGTTCCAATCCCTCTCAACACAACCATTCTCATACATTTCCACATTTTACATTTACCTGGACAACGGAAATACCTACCAAAGCCAAATTGTTGGGGTGGTTTATTAGCTTTGGACGGCTAAATTGTGCAGATATATGTACATGTGTGTGTATCTTTATACCATATTTTTAATACCGGTTTTGCTCTTCACTCGTTTTTTGCCAGGTCCAACTTCCTTTGCACCAATTATTAATGCATCAATTGACATTGTCGAGAAAAGTGGCGGTCAATATCATGTCCTTGTTATTATAGCTGATGGGCAGGTTCATAACTTGAATTCTTTTTCTTTTTCTTTTTGCGTAGCATGATTTTCTTCCAATTCTTTTTCTAGATTTTAATTTTATTTTCTAATTCTAAGATAAGCTATCCGTAGGTTGCAAGGAATTCTAATCTACCCCCAGGAAGGCTTAGCCCACAAGAACAAGCAACCATTGACTCTATAGTTGCAGCTAGGTAATGACTTGAGATTTTAATCAAATTTATATAATTTTGTTCTCTTCCTTATGCTGAAGTCTTTTGATATTCAGCCATTTTCCACTTTCAATAATTTTGGTTGGTGTTGGAGATGGACCTTGGGATGAAATGCATCGGTTTGATGATAATATTCCGCATAGAGCATTTGATAATTTCCAGGTACAAAACTGCTTGTTTTTCTAAACTCTTATATTTTTGCTGAAATCATCTTATATGGATGTGTATTCCTTTGTCCAGTGGTGGCCCTGGATTAAGGGTTAGACTTATTATTGCTATGTCATATATGGAAATTGGTGTTTCCTCCATTATTTATGATCTTGAACTTGCCATTGCCAAACTTGCACTTGCTGGAATGGCTATGTGCTAAAAGAACAATTATTCATGTGAAATTATACGGTTGTGAGGTGGCTTTCCCAAGAACCCTAACCAAATTTCTTTTGAACTTATATGATTTTTATCAATTTTTTTTGGGTTTTTAACTCAAGGTAGTGGAAGAAGGGAAATTACGAAGATCTCAAATAGTAATTTTGATTGAAAAATCAATAAAAAAAAGTGGAATTACTTGTATTAACTCTTGTTATGTCCTTTTTTGTGGTTGAGGAATCAAAATAGTGGCAATTGCTATTAGATATTGGGTGACTCAACCCACTTAATGTATAATTCTATTCATGGATAGTTTCCTTTTGAACTAATTTCCTAATTGATATTGGAAACTAAATTAGTTTTGTATTTTAGAAACTAATTAGAAATTACAGCTCCTATTATTATACAAATCCTTGTTAGAATGTGTGAGAGTTATGTTTATGAGAATTTGAGAATTGTGTGAGAGTACTTTTGTGTGAGGGGATTGAAGTAGATTTGATTATATGTTATAATCTATTTGCATTATCTCATAGTAGATTGATTTTCATCTCCCATAAATATTAGTGATACGCTAAACCATGTTAAATCTATGTGTTCTTGTTTGTGAATTTGTTTGCATTCATTTGCATTCAAATTCTGTCTTCCTAACGAGATCTGGGACGAATCTCAATCTCTTGCTTCGTTTTGGATTAATAATTGTCCCCTCTGTGGGATATTCCATGTTAGATTGGTTAAGAGAGTGGGGTAATGTCTTATAATTGAGTTAGGGTGGTTTTGTGGGGTGTTGTGTGTATTGTAGAGGGGCCATGCCATGTATGTAATTTTATTATCTTATTAATGGAATAGTTGTTTCTTTTATTAAACAAAAAATTGGATTATTACTTATTTAAGTGCATGCATTTATTTGATTCATTTCTGTGTCCCCTACACACAACAAATTGATATTAGAGTCAAATTCAAGAAATACAATTCCTGTTGGAACTTGGAAGAACTTTGGTAATTTGCTTTTGTGAGGATCATATGGTGAACAATATTGTGGGTATATTGAATACAAAATTTGATATAGAAAAATTTAATAGCAAGAAAGATTTTGGCATGTGGCAAGTGCAAGCCCAAGAGATCTTCTTGATACAACATAAATTATACAACGTTTTGTTGGGTTCAAGTGGAACCCCTACATATATGTCATATGAAGATTGCACGGAGTTTGACCAGTAGGCATGCAATACAATTAGACTATAATTGATGAAAGAGATCATGAATAGTGACAAGCATGAAAAATCTGTAGCATCGATTTGGTTTAAGTTGGAAAACAAGTATATGACAAAGTCTCTCACAAGTAGGTTGTATACGAAGAAGAAGTTGTACATGTTTCAGATAAAAGAAGGTATAATTATGAATGAACACCTTAATGAATTTAATAGAATCATTCCAAATAAGTTAAATATTGGTCAAAAGATAGAACATGAGGATAAAGCTCTACTCCTTATTTGTTCGTTTCCCAATTCATATGAGCACTTGACTTTACCTCCACTTTTCTTTATAAGAAGGAGATTTTGAATTGTGATGATGTTTGGGCTATACTCCTTTCGAATGAGATAACGAAAAAAGAAATTGGTTAGTGATACTCAATCAGAGGGTTTAACTGGAAGGAATATAGATTTGTTGAAAAACAATATGGTAGGTTGCGATTGAGGAAAAAATCTTCATAAAGAAGAATATTGACAAAAGATGAATGCGCATTTTGTCGTCACAAAGGGAATTAGAAGGATTGTCCTAAAACTCAGAAGAAGAATCATGTCATTATGAATGTTGCACATGTTGGGGATTGTATAGATTTTGATTATGTTATGAGCTGTTCATTGGTATGCTAATTTGATGAGTGGATCTTGAATTCGGATTATACTCATTATATATGTCATAATAGAGATTGGTTCTCAAATGTTGAAGAGGGCGATGATGTTTTAACTTCTATAGGTAATGACAATTCTTGTAAAAGCAGATGGATAAGTACAATCAAGGTGAAGCTACATGATGGAACAATCAAATATTTGAGAGAAGTACAGTATGTGCCAGTTTTAAAGAAAAGCGTCATCTTTGTGGGTGCACTTGAATCAAAAGGCTTCAAGGTTACCATTGAAGCATGTATTTTGAAGACTTTGCGAGACACATTGGTGGTAATAAAAGGAATTAAGAAGAATAACTTATATATATATTTTTTCATGAAAATACAATTTTCAATGAAGTTAGTATGATTGATAAGGATCTTGCTTGTGAGTCTCAACAACAATTGAGATCATTTGTGGCTAAGAGATAAAGATGTTAGCAATCTGTGAGTTTTGCAAATATAGTGGTAGAAATATACCCAGCTGTTATAGATGGTATATGTGGTAAACATACTGCTCATAAGGATGTTATTTAGAGGTGGGTGCCTTCGGGAATATGTGGAGATGATAATATGGTGAGATGATTGGATTGGTTCTTGCTAAGATTGAGATTGTTAGATATTGGATGGCTCAATCCACTTAATGTATAATGCTATTTGTGTACACTTTTCTTTTGTAGTAGTTTCTTAGTTGATAATGGAAACTTAATTAGTTTTGTATTTTGAAAGTGAAAAATTAAAAACTAATTACAACTCTTGTTATTGTATAAACCCCTGTTAGGGTGTATGAAATTTATGTATGTGAGAATTTTATATTTGCGTTAGAGTACTTTTGCGTGAGGAGATTTAGGTAAATTTGATAATAGCTTGTTAACTATTTGTATTCTCTCATAGTAGATTGATCCTCATCTCTTGTGGATATAGGTGATATGCTGAATCACATTAAATCTGTATTCTTACTTGTGGGTTTGTTTGGATTCACTTGGTTCATTGTTTAATTTAGTGTGTAAGTTCATTTGATTTGTCTCTGCTTTTGCTGTTGCAGCGCCTATGCATTTATATTCTTAATCTTTGAGAGCTACATTAAGTTAAAATTGACCAATCTATTGAAATTTCTTTTTTGTAAAGACAACTTATACCTTTTCCAAAGCTCCTCTGTTTGTCTATTGTTAAATTTTTTTCCTAAAATTGTTGATGATTTGACTTTTGTTTCATTAACATAATCTTCAATTTTTTTCACAAATAAGTGCATGTGTTGAGCCTACCAATTTTTCATATCCTTACGCATTTGAATGATTGATGAACTGAAAATTCTGGAAATCCAATTTCCTTTTCACTTTACATCTAAAATACTTCCATCACTAAGCCAATTTTGCTACTGAAAGTCTGATGTATGAATTTTTTTTTTTTTTATATTATCAAATATTGATTATCCAAACAGCATTATTTTAAAAGTTCATTGTAAATTTTTTCTCAAAATACTACTTTCTTATATGCTTTTTTCTCCATATTAAGAAGCATATTCGTCTTTCTCAGGATAGAGTTTCATGATGAAAAGGGTTGATCTTACTGTACTCATTCTGTTATTTATAGCTGAGTGTCCTTGCTTTTTCGCAATAACTCCTTATAGCCAAATATAAAGAGTCCAGGATGACAAATTTCACATTTTCGTTTGATAAACTTGATGATTTTAATAGGTTTAAAACTAGGTTGGATGGCATCCCAATCTCAAAGCAGAAAAGGGGGATATGGCAAAATTGGTAGTCACTACAAACTTGATTAGATTAAGCCTTGGTATAAAAATCTACTAAGTGAAACTTTAAAATTCAGAGAAACGCTTAAATTAAAAATGGGCAATCTTGTGGCATAGTGCATATTTGAAGACTTAACTCAGTGCCAACTTAGCAAATATGAAGAGTTTAGGTCTTCCCTATAATTGAAAACAGCTGAAATGTGCATGAATTGAAAAACATAATACAAGTTAGCTTACTCACAGTTGTGACACTTACTCTCTTAAGTTTTGAAGTAGATATTCATTTTCATAAATTCAGTGATTTTTCATATAAGGATATTTCGCTGCCACTGATTAGAGTATTCAGGTGTGCTGTACATGATTGTTTGTACTACATGCTTATTTGAAAAGTGTACTCAATAATATGATCACATCCAGAAAAATGTTATTACTTATGAAAAGCCTAAATTTTGTCAGAGATTCTTGGGGATAGGTAAATAATTTGAAACTTAGCCCTAGCCTGCAATGTGTGTAGTAGTTCAAAGGATGTAAGCAGTTGCATATTGATGGCCAAGAAGGATGTAAGAGCTGATGTACAATGATAAATGTTATGATGAGCTCAATTAAGTCGGTTCCACTAAGTAGAAAATGAGCCTTAACGGCAATACGAACATAACTTTACAAGATTAAATGGTTTGCAAAGATGAGAAGCCCTATAAACAAGAAGTAAAATAGCCGTCTTCCTAGATTTATTAGGAGATAAAGATATAATCCTCATTACCATATATGTTATTTCCATATATATATATATATATATATCATGGTATAAAAATTAGATGAATTTCTTCGAAATTAGCCGAATTAATTAGGTAATTTGAACAATCGAAACGAAGTTCACTTGTAATTATAAAATTACAAAGTTTCATCGAAATCTTCGAAAAAATCGACGAAGTTCACTTAAAATCGAAGTTTTGAAGAATTTTGCGGGAAAAATGTATAGAAGTCGTAAAAAAGAGCATTTTTATGAAAGAATTTATGTAATGCACAAAGATTCTTCTTATAATTATAAAGATTATACAAAAAATCATTTTCTATAAATGAAGAAAATTTAAGGAGAGATATGTGTAATTGGCGAGTGGCTATTTAAGAGAAAGAAACATGAGCTGTAGCCTAAAGAAGAGATGACAAAGAGAAGAGAAGAACGATAAATGAAAATCAGGGTTTATATTAGAGTTTGACGATATATTTCTTTTTGTTTTTTTTTTCTTTTTTCTAATAGTTTTAAGTTGACATGTATGATGTGCATTAAGCATTATTAATGTTAACATATATATATTCAGAACCATTATATGTATACTTTTATATGTATAATGTATTTATTATATTTGTTTTCGACATTTTTAATAGAAATTGTGCATATTTTAACATTATATAATATTTTTTTGAATTTTTCTATGTTGGTAAATTTTTACAAAAATTCTTTCAAATTTCTTGAACTCTTTGAATCAATTCTAATTTTCAAATGTCGAAATTTGGGACGAAGTCGAATTTTTGTTCCTTGATATATATATACATAAATTAGGATTTCCATGTGTATATTTCCATTTATGTATGATTCATGTGTACCCATGTATTCTGATTCAAAAACATGTATATAAGTTGATTCTCAGTGGGTTAGATTTTTTTTTTAAGCTGTTGACACTGCCTGCAATGTGCTCCTCTGCTTATGCTTGCTGCTAGTCACTTGTTTGGAATAGCATTTGTTATCAGTCTAGACATCAGGGCAATTGTTTATCCTCCGATTTGCTTCTGTAGAACCTGTGCGGTGATTTCTTTTTTGGTTTCTGTGGACTGTTAATCCGTTTTTTTTAGTGATTTTTTTTATCAACACTGAGTGTTTCTTGGTAATTTTCATCATTATTGCCTATACATGTGTTTATCGGCAGATTCCATCTCATAATGTGTGTTTATTATATTTACAACCAATGTAGAAAGACTCACCACATCTTATGTGACTGTAATTCTCAGTAATAAGTCAGGTTTTCGCTTCTTTTTGGTTGACAAACCAAGGTAGAGATCATTATTTCACAGCAAAATTGTGCTTCTGCTGCAGTTTGTGAACTTCACAAAGATCATGTCTGAGAACAACAATGCGTCAAAGAAAGAGGCAGCCTTTGCACTTGCTGCTCTCATGGAAATTCCTTTCCAATATAGAGCCACCCAAAACCTTACAACAATGGAGTGAGTTTCTAAATCAGTTAAAAACTTTTGGAACTTAAATTTCTATGAGACATCGAAACTTGATGATTATTAATCCCAGGGTTTTTCTACTTGCACAGAAGCGATGGAAGACGAATGCCATATGCAAAGCCACTTCCTCCACCGCCTGAAGTGCTTGAGCATGATAATGCAATTAGATCATCCTTGCATTTTACTAGCTTTGAATCAGTTGAGCAGGTTACTTCTGGGGAGCAGGTACAATTTTTGTTCTCTCTCTGGCTTGATTGCTTGGTTTTGGTGTCTGGTTTTGATAATTTTTTGGTGGCTTTGTTCTAGTTATGCCCAATTTGCTTGACAAATCCAAGAAATATGGCATTTGGATGCGGTCATCTGGTAAGCTTTCTTTCTTTTTTTTTTTTTTAATTCTTTTCTGTCTCTCTGTTTTTTTATTAAAAAAAAACTAAGTTTTGTTTTTAGATCAATGTGCAAGAACATGCATAGATTGGTGAATTTATGCTGCTCAAATATTATAGGAAGTTAAAATGAATGGTTTATGTCAAGCATCTGATAAATCGCTGTATGTTCTGTTACTGAGAAAAAAATTGAAAAATATTGAATATGGTTAATTAAAATACCCCAATTATTTGGATCTCACTTGGTATAAAATACCCCAATTCTTTTTTTTTTTTTGTTGGAATTCAAATATTCTATGAAGACAGTTTTGGTAGTTCACTTCTTAACTTTTGAAAACTATTTTTGGCATTCAACATTAAAGTTTGTAAAGAAAACATTAAATTCATTTTTGGAAAATAATATAAAATTATTTTTTGAATTGAATTTGGAAAACATTTTTTAAGTGCTAAATAGATTTGAAAATGTGTTACAAACAAGTTTTTGAAAAGCTATTTTTAGAGTTCATTTTCAGAAAACAATGACAAAAATTTGCTGTATTCTTGTTGTCTTCACAACTTTCAAAGTCAAAAATAAGAAATACAGTTTTCTAAAAATTTTGAAAACACTTCAACCAAACAAGTCTTTTGAGAATTTGGATTTAAAAATAAAAAACAGGTCTCAGATCTTAATCCAAATAGGGCCTTTGATTTTTTTTTTATCTTCCTTTTTTTCTTTTTTCAAGAAGATTAAATCCTTGGGCAAGCCTCTCATGCCTGTCCATAAATAAGCTCTGCTCTGCTTGGATGAAGTTCATCCTTGAGCATTTATTTCTCGTTAAACTTAATTTAAAATTGCCATTGTTTGTTTGTGTTACATATCTTTGATTTGATGCTCTTTATGCATTACGAGTTTCAGAAATGAAATGTTCTTCCTCTAGGATAGTTATATCTTTTCTTTCTTCCTCCAATCTAGACTTGCAGGGAATGTGGTGTAACTTTATCATCATGCCCTATATGTCGTCAACCAATTGCAACACGTCTTAGACTGTATTCCTGAATCTTTAGAAGACGGCACAGATCTACAAGGGCTCTGAAAGCTTATTCTTGTTATAAACACAAGTTCAGCCCCTGATGTTCAGTACTACAGTGAAGTCTGAATTCTTGTATTAGTGAACTGTCTAAAGAGTGTTTAAATGGCTTTCTTTGGGAGATTTTTTTTTATTTTTTATTTTTTATTTAAATGTATTTGTTGAGTTAGTCCACCATTGTAAATTTGAAAGTATGAATTGGTGATTCATATTGAATGCAAGTTTCTTTTTAATGACCCCTCTTCTTTTAAGGTCCAAACTAACCTGCTAACAAGGAGTAGCCCTGTGGGGAAGAGGCAGTGTGTGAAAGTCCTGCCACTATGCGGTTCATCTCAATTTTCTTGAGTTGGTGAGAAGATTAGTTATGGTTTCGTCTAGGTGCAGTGGCTCTCAAGACTATAACTTCCCATAAACAAAGGGTGCAAAATAACCTTATAGGAACTGTTGTGGAGAAGGGATTAACAAGTGGGGATTGCAAATATTATTCAGTGATTGCGAATATCAATTTCTGGATTGAAATTTAATCAATGAAATTGTGAATGAAGAATATTTTCAGAAGTTGTCATTTACAGTAACGAATATAGATACTGTACGTCTACTTATCTGCTCTCATATTGAGAAAGTGAATAAGAAAAGAATTTCCCTTTCTGGAAGGCTGTACAACTGAACAATGTAATATCTTGATGATCTTATCATTCTTGGTTTTAAAACATGGAATTAGAGACTTAGGTTTGAAGAACTAGGAATTTCTATGTGTGGCTTGCATTGCTAGATTTGTTTTTTGTTGACCTCCATCGCCCAAAAAAACCATTACTATTCAACTGTTACCATTCATTGATGCCAGATCATGCTTGCCACTTCTTTTCATTGGAGCCACCGACACTGGAATCGTTGTCACTATTGTTGTTATTGCCTATCATCATTGTTGTTAACAGTACTTGCTTCCACCATCTCTGTGACTCATCTTTCACCTTTTGACATTGCAGGAACCTTTTTCATCTTGACATTCTCTGTCGTCTTCTTCCATTTTCTTGTTAGCTCCATCACTAAAATAAATCTTAAAAAAAAACAAATTTGAAATATATATATAAATTTGGAAGAAATGGAAAAAGAATAAAAAATTAATAATAATACTAACTTCAGCCTATATTGTCGAGGGTTCACTTCGAATGCAATTAGGAGATTGAAAACTATGCTTGATGGCTCTTAAAAAGCCCTTAGGTACCAATTTCTTGGTTCATTTAGGTAAGTTTCTTAATTTTTATTCAATTCAAGTTCTCACGCATATCATTTCTCAACTCTTTGGATTATAGATTCTAGAGCTACTGATCACATGACCAACTCTTCTCGCATGTACCTATAATCCATGTCCAAGCAGTTTAAAAATAACCTTAGTTGATGGGTCTCTAACCCTAGTTGGAGGTGTTGAAGATATTCACCTTAGCTTAACACTTGCACTTGAAAATGTATTTCATGTGTCAAAGCTCTTTATCAATCTTGTCTCCATGCAAAATGTTATCCATGGTCCAAATTGTAATATCTTCTTTTTTTATTGTTTTTTTTTCCTAACCCTACTCATTACTTATTTCAAGACTAGGACTTAGGGAAGACAATTGGAATTATCATTTAGCAGCCGACCACTCTATCACTAAGCTACTAGGAGCCCGAAGCTTCCTTTGTAACTCTTGGAACATCTTCAAAGGAATAAAATGTACTGTATCACCTTGAGTTATCCGTGAACAGGTCCTCTCCCTTTCTCCCATCCCAATAACACCCTTCCATTACTGGAATCTAGTTTGATTATGGTTGACTCAAACACCTTTCTTTTTGGACCCTTAGGTCATCTCCCGTTCTTTGTTTAAACGTTGGTATTGAATTTTTTAACATGATGCATGTGAATCAGTCAGAGACAAACATGTTACTTCTCTTATTAGCAATGAAAGAAGTTCTAATCCTTGTATACTTGCGGCCCTATGCCTATTTTTACTATTTTAGATGCATGGTTGTCTTTCATTAATGATTGTGCGGGAATCTAGGTCTTTTTACTCAAATAAAAATCTGATGTGAGCATTGTTCTCCCTCATTTCCATAGCATGATATATGAAAAAAAAAGAAAAAAAATGTCATTGTACCTCATAGCTTCGGAAAGACGACATTATTCATAAATCATCCTATGTCCACATCACAACAAGACGGCATCAGTATGGCCACCTCCTAGATACAAGCCAAGCTATCGTTTTGCAAAATAACATACCTAAATCCTATGAGGGGAAGTTGTCCTACTGTTCCATTCATCTCATTGATCAACTACTTTCTCAGATTCTTAACTTATAGTAGTCCAATAGCATTGTTGTCAAAATTTTACCACAATCTAGATGGATCAAATAAACAATCTTGTTTTTGAAGTCATTGGGTGTATTTACTTTTTGCATATTTCACAATTAAAACAAGGAAAAGCTACTAGATCCAAGAACATTCCTCTGCTCAAAAAAGGTACACGCGACATCATCTACTTACTAAAAGATTTTTGTCTCAGTGGATGTACGTTTAACGAACATGAATCTCATGAATCTGCCGTTTCTCTTTAGGTTAAAAATTCATCATGGAAGATATGGATCAAGATTTTTTTTCCTTTATGACCCATCCACCATTGACCTGACATCCATATCATCTTCGTACACACTACATTAATCTTTCTTCACACTTCACATCATCTTCTTCCGCACTTGAACCATCTTCTACACTTGAGCCACCTTCCTCCACATTTGAACCATCTTCCTTTGCACTTAGCCATCTTCCTCATTAACACTTGAAAAATCTTCCCACGCAATTGAGTTATTTTTTTTCCTCCGCGCTTTCATGACCAACGGCAACCAATGGGAAACCTAAGGCTCCTATGCATTAGGAATGAATGTTTGAAAATCATACTTAAAGAAGAAATCTGCCTTTTGAGCCTATGCAAGTCCAAGAATTCGAACCAGCGTCTGGAAATGAAATAATCTATGATCCTCGTTGTGAAACCCCACAAAAAAACCCCAGCATCGTATAGACATCACTTAAAATCTACCCATTAATGTTTGAAAAGGTAAAGGACCCTTGTGTCCATGATTCCTTTTGTATCCTTCAAGAAATTTTCTTCAACCCATAAAAGTTTTCACTCATTTGAATAGCACAGACCCCAAATCAATACTCTGAGGTTTTATCCAGTAGCGATAATAAATGACCAAATGCAGGCCATAGAGAAGATGTAAACCTTATGGGATACAACATAGAATTTAGTTAAGTTGCCTGTTAGAATGAAACCAATGAGATGTAAACGGGTTTACATTGTTAAGTATAGAGCAGATGGGTCACTGAAGACATATAAGGTTAGTTCAGTAGCAAAATAATATATTAAAACATATGATGTAAATTACTTAAAAGACATTTGCACCAGTTGCCAAAATGAACACCGTTCAAGTACTACTCTCTTTAGCCACCAACTATGATTGACACTTCAAATAATTTTATGTTACAAATGTCTTTTTTCATGGAGACCTTGAAGAAGAGATTTATATGGAAGTCCCTCCTAAATTTGAAAAAAGCTCAACCACCGGTGAAGTGTATAAACTAAGGAAGGCGTAGTGCGAACTCAAACAATCTCTTAAAGCATGCATTGACAGCTTTTCTACATTAATGAAAAAGATGGGCCGTAAACAAAGCCAAGGAAATCACATTATAATCATAAAACACTCAGCTTTAGTAGAAGTTGCAACATTTTAGTATATGTAAATGACATCATTTTGACTAAAAATGACGAGTTCAAAAAATGAAGCCTTGAATAATGTCTGAAGAAAAGATGAACACGTTTTTTTTTTTTTTTTAAAGATGATAACAAAAGAAGAAAAAGTAGAAATGAAAATAAAATAAAGATAATAATAAGAGGTCGGCTAGGTGCTGCGCCAACTGCTATGTGAAGCGAGAAAGTGAGTCACGGCGCCACCACGTGACTATTACAAAGTGTGGTGCGCATATAGAACAGAATGAACAGCGCAAGTCACAGAGAGTGCATTTCTTTTAGAATTTTATGCCACCAGAACCTTTCTAGACATCGTTCCGCCAATACACACATAGAAGCAGAGATTAAATTACACAATTAAACAAAATTCTGCAGAATTCAACAAAGATCACAGCCATGCTCAAGGACATCTCAGTTTCTGCACAGAGGTTGCCGAGATTCAGATCAAAGCATCATCTTCTTCATCTATGGAGCCTGTTCAATTCAGTTCCGGTAAGCAACAAGGTGTGGCATGTGCCTTGCTTCCTTGAACTTAGACATGGAAAGCAACAGATAAGCCTGAGACAATGTTGCAGCATGGCCATGCTGAATAAGCATAACTTAGGAAGGAAGAGCAGTTCTAAGAGAACTGCAGCCTCTTACTCCACCAGAAAGCTCCAATAACAGAACTGAAAATTAAATCTTCTGATGCAAACAAGAGACCCTTTGATATTGCCTGGGCGAATTGGGATGCAAATCAGTCAAGCCAACTTGGAATGAAATCAAAATTGCCATCGATCTAACTGCAGCTTAGCTTCAGCCATGTCCTTCTGGGCTTTCTTCCTCCGATAAAATATTGGGCAATCCCGACTGCAAACAAAACCATAGCCTCAGCAAATGGCCCCAAAGATAGAGATGAGAGAAGCAATAAGAGGAATATTATGAAAACCTTGTACAGAGCACGTCTTGATGAAGAGAGCCTTGACACTCTTGGCATTGCGTCCATAACCTCCCAAAAAGCATCTCTAACTCTGCCACTGATGAACTCCAGAAAAAGTTTCTAGGGTTATAAAGTAGTTTGTCTCCCTCACACAAGCTTCTTGTTTATTAGTAAAATCACTAATCAAATTAAGAAAAATGGAAACTATTAGTACGAACCATTAGCCACTGTTTTGCAGTACAATTCAGCTTCTCTTCCCTTGCAGTGAGTACAAAGAGTTTGTTCTACTTTACTGGATAAAAACAAAACAGTTTGATGTAGGTACTCAGAACTCTGGAAAGATTAAATGCAGCAATCCTAAGCTGATACACCAGAATAAACCAATATGATTTTGCCTTGCTGCAAGGAATTTTGTGTAGACTAAAATCACAGTACCAAAAAAGTTTTATATGAGCCTTGAGTTGATATTTATGCAGAATAGAAGTAGAAACACATTACCTGAAGTTACCAGAATGTAACACAGGGTTTAAGGAATGATTGTTAACCTTATTTAGCATCTACTTCTACCCCAAATTGAACCTTTATATTCACAGTAGAGGTTGATCTCTATTCTCTAGTGTGATAAGACAAAATGTTTTACATATTCTTTTACAGGTATCTCCACAATTAGGTATCAAAGATATAAAACTTTTAGGAAAAGAAAAAAAATTACCACTCAACAATTTATAGAGATTGCAAAGTAGCATTAATAAAAACCACAGCACTAAAGGGAACCAAAATCAGCATAGAGAAACCCTATAGTACAATTCATCTTTTGCTAAGAGAGTGAAGGGGAATCCAGTTGAAGAAACAGTATATACTACCAAATGGTGGTGGTTCAGTTGGTTTGACAACTGTTCACCTCAAGCAAGGCCATGGGTTCAAACCCTACTTGGGGAATTCTGCCAGCTGGAAGACCTTTACTTCTTTGTGTTCAACCCAATGATGTACACTTGGATTAATCTCAATGCAAAGCGGAAGAGGACACCACCTTGGCCCCAGTAAGCAGTAACTTGAAAAAATAAAATAAAAATAAATGGTGTATACCTAATTAGAGCCTTGCACCCAATGCAACTAAGTTGCTTCTTCGCAAACTTCATTATCCCACTATTTGAAGGTGTTGATATTGAGACTGCTCTTGTGTGACTTCCATGCAGAAGCTCCCTGCTGGCATTCTTTAGAATAGGCTCAAATATTCTCAAAAGTGGCTGCAACACAGGAATCATTCAGATGGAAGAAAACTAAAAAGTATGTCGAAGAAATGAAATTCTTTTTTTTTTAATTAAAAGAAACATCTATTCCATCAATGAGAGAGAAAAAGTTACAAGACACCAATACCACACAAGACACAAAACAACCAATAAAAAACGACAACCAAGAAAACAAAACAAACCTGCCCTCTTATAATACATTTTCCACCCTCTTAACCAATCTGACATAGAATATCCCAGAGAGAGGGGGCTAGGACTAATCCAAAACAAGGCAAGAGAATGAGATTCCTCCCATATCTCATGGGGAGGAAGGAACTTGTCTTCAAACAACCTAGCATTCCTCTCCTTCTACAAACACCAAACCACTGTCAAACTAGCAACCACCCAATAGGCCGTCCACTTCTTGTCTACTTCCTTCTAAAATGGACAAACACAGAACAGATTATCCTACTCTATGCCTTTAGAGAATATAGGAAAGAGATGTCTCCACCTTCCCAAATGATAGAGGCATAAGGATATTGGCCAAACAGATGAACCATAGACTCCCCACTTTGTTTGCATAGGAAACAACACGAAGGGGACAAATAAAACCCCAGAAGCCGCTTTTGCACCATATTCCCTGTGTTTATTTTCTCCTTAAACATTACCCATGCAATGAACTTCACTATAGACAAAATAGGAGCCTTCCATATCTCCTTTAGAAGTGGGAGGGATGAACGGATGGATCCCCTAGCAGGAAGGAAAGGAAAGATTTTGAGGAAAACTCACCAAAACTTTCTTTGATCCAAACAATTCTATCATCCCTGTTTTGCAACACACAATCCCTTAGAATTGCCCGAAGAGTAGCTACTTCCTATTCACTTCTCGGACCCGCGACTAAACGCAAATGCAGCTCCCAATCAATAGACATCTGACCAGTACTGTGCTCTACAAAGAAGGAAATAGGAAGGTTATGACCTATCGATTGTCTATACAGTCTAGGGAACATAACTGAAAAAGTCTCATTTCCCCACCACGCATCCTCCCAAAAACGAATCTCCCCTCCATTTCCAACCCACAACCTGATGAGAGGATCAAAGAACTGATGAATTGAGTGAATAAACTTCTATGGGCTTCTGTATGTTGCATTCCTTTGAATGCTAGCATCTCTACCGTTGATGCTCAATCCTTGCCTACTGCTTATTACCCTCCCCCATAGCTGATCTTGCTCCCTTGAAAAAAGTCAAAGTCATTTCCCCACCAAAGCTTTATTTCTTACTAACAAATTTTCAATCCTGAGCCCTCCTAAGTCCTTCCTCATCTGAACTTGATTCTATTCCACCAAATGCATGTCACGGCCTCCATCCGGTTCCTCCCACAGAAAATCACGCATCAATTTCTCAATTCGATTAGCTTTCCATTTTGAAAGTTTGAATATTGACATGTAGATAGGCAAAGTGTCTTAAGACTAATTTGATTAACATTAGTCTAACTCCTTTCAAAAGAAACGCTCCCTTCCATCCATTCGGTTTCTTAGCCACCTTAGCTACCACAGGATCCCAAAAGCCTAGATTCCCGGGATTTCCACCTATTTGCATCCTTAAATACTTTAAAGGCCACTCCCCTTGTTCG
>JAJIYU010004841.1:0-23426 GCA_030144865.1 Tinospora cordifolia
AACCAACACAGTGTAGCAAGTTCATAGTGCAGTAACTGAAGTATGAGTCTATAATCATGCATAGTCTCCATAATCTGGTTTGGTCTTTGTGGCCTAAATAATTCCATACTGCGATGCATCTAGGATAGTAGTAAATATTAAAATGAAAATTATTGTAAAAACAAATGAAATCACAAACTACATTTATCAATGAAACTATATAGTTGACTAATTGCAAATGAAAGCATAGCCTTAAGAGGAGCCTTAATCATAGTTGTCACAATACCAATATGAATTGACTAATATTAGTTGATGCAAGGAATAAAGCTACACATGAATCTCAACACTTTCAAGTGTCATTTTAAATTCTAAGAACCAAGGTTTTTTTTTTTTTTTTTTGAAATGGAAAGTTTATTAGTAATGAAAAAGAAGTACAAGAGCCAAATGAGATATCCGGACATGGTTACATATTATAGAGATTGTAAAATGTTCCCCCCATTACATATCTAGTCCCCAAAATGATATCCCTTTCCTAATTTAGTAACCGAGATCCAAGTAACGAACAAAACATTGGGTCTCTCTCATAATATCCGTTCTGATTTTTTATTATCCAAAAAGAGTCTAGCGTTCATTTCCTTCCATATGGTATACCAGGCTGGTCTCAATGACTGGTTCCCAAAAACCAATTCTGTATGTGTTGCCTCCTAAAGGCATTGCTAAATAATTTATTGGCCAAGTTCCTGGAGACACTTTTAGGTCTAAAGCCACTTTGGTCCCCACGTCCTTGTTAATATTAATACCAAACAGTTGAATCTTGTTACCAATGATTTTCATGCCAGTTAAGAAGCAGAAAGTGAGCAGTGCATTCATAACTACCTTTGTTTGCTCTTCTTGATTCTGCATAAATAGTAGGCAATCATCTACAAAGAGGATGTAAGTTAACTGGATTCTATCTTTCCCAATTATCATGCCTTCCAACTTCCCCTCTTGTGCTACTTTGTCAAGGATTCTGGCAAGGTGTCTACAGCTACAACGAGAACAAGAAGGGGGAGAGAGGATTACCCTACCTCAATCCTCTAAAACCATTAAATTTTCCTTGGGGTCAACCATTGATGAAGATTGAATAGTTAATTGCCTGTAGGCATGCCTGCATCCATTTCCACCATAGTTCTCCAAAGCCTTTTTGTTCCAACACAAAGTCCAGAAAACTCCATCTCACCGAGTCATATGCCTTTGCTAAATCTACCTTTAGCAATAGAACTTTCTTTCCATTCACCCTATAATCTTCCACTGCTTCATTTGCGATCAAAATGGTATCTGTTATTTGTCTGTCCTTAATAAAAGTCATTTAATATTCACTCACTATCTTAAGAAACATTGGTCGAAGTCGATTCGCCAGAGTCTTTGCAATGATTTTATAGAGACTAGTGGTGAGACTTATTGGTCAATAATTCTCCACTCACATAGAATTAATTTTCTTTGGGATGAGGCATATGTATGTCTCGTTGACCTTCCTGTTCACCACAGCATCTTTGTGAAATTCCTTCAAACAGGCTAGAATATCCTGTTTGACTGTTTCCCATGTTTGCTAAAAGAAAGCCATAGTGAATCTACTTGGACCAGGAGCCTTATCTCCTTCACAACTAAAAACTGCTTCCTTAATCCTTTTTTCTTCAAAGTACCTTTATTGCCACCTACTGTCTTCCTCAGATATTCTCTGCCATTGCAGACCTTCTACTCCCAATTTAACAGAGTTCGATTCCATAAGTAGACCTACGAAGTGCTCCTTTATCATCTTTTGTATTTCGTCCATCAATTCTACCAAATTTCCAGCTGAATCTTCCAATTTTGTCATTGTGGCTCTGGACTTTCTAAGGGAGAGAACTCTATGAAAGTATTTTTGTGTTCACATCTCCTTCTTTCGCCTATTTCATCTCGACCCTCTATTTGTATTGTTTTTCCTGTTTACATTCTAGTAGCTGAATCTTCCCAATCAACTTCTTCCTTTCTCCCATGAGGCCCGAATTATCCTCTATTTCTATCTTCCTATCCCGAGTTGTGAGGGTGGTTATTAGCTCTGATTTCTTGCCACATTCGTTTGCCAATTGGTCGTAGTCCAATTTTTAAATTTTCTTCTAAGATTTTGAAGCTTTAACATTATCCTTTATCCTTCCCAACCCTGGCTTTCATCTGCCACCCATTCCTTCTGTAGCATGTCCTTAATTTCTGGCTACTGTAACCATACATTTTCAAACCGGAAGAGAGCAGAGCCCCATTTGTTTTCCTCAGTGTCCAAAATGATCGGCCAATGATTTGAGGTCATTCACTGTAAGCCCCATGCTCGTTGTTGACTGAATTTTTCTCACTAGCGTTCATTGCATAGGAACCTATCGAGTTTGGACATTGACGAAACGTCTCGTGTTGTTCCATGTGTATAAAATGTTCTTGAGTTCCAGCTCTTGCAAATGCATGTCTTGGATCCAGTCGTTGAACGTCCTCATGGATCCCTTAATTTGTTGCTTGTTTTTCTTTTCATCCATATTCCTAACCATGTTGAAGTCACCTCCCATGCATCAAGGTCCCTAAACACTAGTCGAGATGGCAGCAAGTTCAATTAGACATTCCTCCCATCCTTTCTCATCATAAGGGCCATACACGGCCGTGAACCACCAATCTTCTTCATCACCACCTCTGATTTTAATGGTTAGGGAGTAACGACCTTCCCATTTCTCAACAACTGCCATGTTGTGCAAATCCCACCTTATCAAAAGACCCCTTGTCGTGCCCTCTATCAGAAGAACCACCCAATCCACAAGTCTACGCTTCCAAAGATTCGCAATTAAACTCTAATCAATCGTCAACTTTTTAGTTTCCTAGAGAGAAATCAGATTCGCCTTCGCTACAAATAAAGTTCTCCATATTAACCTTCTTTTATCTCCTTGCCCGTAGCCTAGGATATTCAAGCTACGAATCTTCATATCAAAGAACAAGCCCATAATTGCCACCCCACACTGTGATCAGTTGCACGTTGATCAATATCAAGAGGTCTCTGACCCTTTCAAACTCTGCTTCCTGAGTGGTCTGTTGTATCTCGTTGTCTTCGCGCTGGCTTATCATCTCCCTTTTCCCCTCCGTGATACCTATCAGCTGGGCTGGTATCATCTTTCTATGCATTTTATTTCCTTGCCTGACTAGTGGAGTGAAGGGGATACAACTCTGCCCAGAGCCTCGGAACCACTAGAATAGCTAGAGAGACATGAGGCGTAGTTATAAGGGTGTACCCAAGTATGATCACCTTTAGCTTGGTACTCTGACCTCCTCAACAGGCCTGTCTCTACTTTAGTGCAATCCACATCAGTGTTTTGCGTTTCAGACACCTTCTCCATCCCGGACTGGGCCAAATAATCTTGGTAATCAAAGTTTGTGTCGAAATCGGACCCACTATCCTCTTGTTGGGCTTCCCAATATACCAAGGCTCCCAACCTATTTCGTTCATAGTCTTTTTGGGCCATTGGATAAACTTTTAACGTGGGCCGGTTTATGACCCTCTTGTTCCCTGGGCCCACCTCTTACTGTTGATAAAGGCCCATCTCATGTGTAACCTCTTCAAGCCCACCCCTTGATGCTGATGGTGACCCTTTAGAATGTTCTCCTCGAACCGAGCTTTGATCATCATATCCACAGTATCTCTTCTGGGCTGGTACTTGAATCTAGTCTCCTTGGCCCATTTTCTTGGCCTGGCTTCGTACAACTCAACTCGAGTTGGTTCTTCTCTTGCGAAGGTCTATGGGCCCGCCGCTGCAGTTCACCGACCTATCAGTAGCCATTGGCCTACAACCACTATTGCTCCTATCCATTCGCCCTGGTCCACCGCCTAACTTTCGTCCTTGCACCATCGTCTTGATCTCTTCCTCCTCGTTTGACGCGCCGCCGTCGTCGCTACTCGAAATTTCAATTTCCAAGCTTCACCAGTCACTGTATCTCCAACCATCGATATCCATTAGCCCCTCACGATGGTTTCCAATGAACTGCTCAAGAATCTACAGTCGTAATTCTTTGATCTCCAACCTCTAATTTCTCTTCAGCTCAACCAACCTCAAGTCCTGCACTATATTGTTGTCATAGATGTCGAACTTCTTTGGTAGGAATCCTAAATAATGGCCTCTTAATCCCAGAAACACCATCTCCATTGTGTCATACTGTCATTTGAGCAGGTAATTTGAGGAATATCAAGTAAACCGCCACAGGCTTCTCCTATCTTCCTAAAGGTATGGATAATTCCAGTTTTTTGGTAGGATTCCTTCAAACCTCATCCAACTATTCCAACAGGAAACCTTCACTCCTAATTCTCCCCATTCCTCGATATAGAAACCACCTAAGAGAATATGATATTTTTCAGCTTGTAAAGTTTTGATGTCCCCTTCTTCATGACAGTATACCAAGCCTCGCACCACATCGAGTCTCCTTATGCATATCTCTCTTTTCAGCAACTGCCAAACTGAACATTCTACCACACTCAATGGGGTCTCCTCTGATGTTTTTATTATTAGCAACTTCTTTGCCTCTCGATCCCACCCTCTTTCTCCTTCCATCCTTTGCCCTTACTTCAACACCAGGATTTCTCCTTAGTCTTCAGTTCCCTTACCCCCCACCCTTCTCCATGCTTCCTTATTTTTGCTCTCCTCCTCTCTAGTCACCACCTTTTCCACCTAGCTTGGGTGTTGCACCCTTTCCTTGTTTTCCTTTTTTGCTTTCCTTTCCCCCGTTTCCTTGATGACGATCTCTAAAGCTGTCCAAAGATTGCGCCAGGCTTCTATTTTGGTCTCATCTAGAACAACTATGCTTTCGTGTTTGTCATTTATCATATTTGTTAGCTTAATGAATCTGCCTCTCTCGTTTACTAACACCTATATGACTAGGCTAAATCCGATTCAACGAAATACTTTGGTTTTCCTCCAACCGTGGCTATCAAGCAATGTCTGTTCCACCTTTTTCTTCAGCTAACCGATTGCTTCTCTAGTAACAGCTATATGAAAATGGTGCTTCTATGTAACTTCCTGTATTATCGCCTCCTGGGAGTCTCTGGTGTGGAAAATTAAAAAAAATTTAAATCTCATTGGAAATGACACGTAGTGCCACTCCCCATTCTTTGTTTTCTTCACCTAGCTTTTACTTCCTTGACCAACTCATTTTGAAGTTGTTCGTCCTTTACTTTCTTGATAGCTAGTTATCAAAGCTTCTAGTTTCCTTTGGTTTTGTTCATATGCGTTACGTCTTTTTCTCCTTTTGACCAACGTTCATCCGTCACTTTCTGCTTTAGTTTGGTTCTATAGAAGGATATTCCTCCATGTTGTTCTTCCTACGTGTTGATCATGAGTGGTCATCTTTCTTGGCAAATAGTCATATCCTTGGCTGCCAGTCTTGTTCCTTTGCTTGTCGTCTTCTATTATCTTCTTTGTTCTTGTCTATGCCCTCACTTGTCTTCTTGGATATTGGTCTCCGTGCTTGTTTTGTTGTATTTCGATCGTCGGTAGTCTTCTATCATTGACTAGACGCAAGCCTCGTCGCTCCCTATTCACATCTTTGTTAAGTTTTTAAATGACACTTCCCTAAGAACCTAGGTTGACTCTGATGATTCAAAATTCAAGTCTAACAATTTGATAAGATCCTGAGAAAAGGGTAAAAAATCATACGATGTTTACCTTAGATTTTAGGGACAATTTTTTTATTTTTAATTGTGCTAATCTAAACTTATGCAACTACTTTTATTTATTTATCTTTTTTTTTTCATAACCGAGGGTATCTGAGCATCCAATCTTCATTAATACCTTGCAGTTAGTCAAGTAGGAGACACCCCCGGTGACGAACACTAATTGAGAATTAACCTTGTGACCTCAACTTCGTAAGACAGGGGTTGAGGTCAATCAACCAACCCAAATGGTAATTAAAAACTATGCAATTATTGAATAAAAGTTTGGAATATTACATGCTACATCATAAAACAAGGGGGTACATAGTGCACAGATTTCACTATAGAAGGGAAGGGATAGTATACATTAATTTGCCCCTTTATTTCAAGTGCATTTCTCACAATGTACTTCTATTTGAAATGAAAACTATCAGCTAACTTACAGGATAAAGAATACCTAGATACCTAATATACCACAAATCCCTGTTGTATAGTATTCTACCAAATAGCTAATTACATAAACAAGGAAATAAGTACAAGATACAAATCTTTTCTTTTAATATGAAATAAGAAAATGACACTATTGGTGGAAAAATTCGCCAATTCCAAAAAGGTGATTAGGTGGAGAAGACATTCGACAAAATATCACCTCAAGAGGATGACTTGAATACAGGAAACAAAGGGAAAAAACACTATTGTGAGAAATGTTGGCATGGCTCCAATGCCTCAGTCAATCAAGCTCTTAATCGAAGGGTGAACTAAGTTGGGTGAGTAGTTGTGTATATAGGCTATATAGAGTTATGACCTATTTATAGTGTATGTGAGGTCCTTAATCATAGAAATTATATTTTACTCAAATTTAGAATTGATACCTCCATAGAAGTCTCCTAATAGACCTTAATCTATAGAATATATAGTGATTTCGTAGAAATAGCACAAATCCCAAATATTTCGTTATAATCATTACCATCAAGTTGTTTTCGTCTGTCATTAGGAATCTAGGACGCCAAGTACCTAAGTGGACTCTAGTTGAGGTCTTTCTAAATGTCAATGATGATACATTAGGTGCATGGTATAAAAATTAGCTAAATTTTGTCGAAATTAGCTAAATTAATTAGGTCATTTGGACAATCAAAGCAAAGATCACCTATAATTACAAAATTACAAAATTTCGTCAAAATATTCCAAAAAAGCGGCAAAGTTCACTTAAAATCGAAGTTTTAAAGATTTTTGTGAAAAAAATGTATAAAAGTCATAAAAAAGAGCATTTTTTATGAAAGAATTTATATAGTGCACAAAGATTCTTCAGTATAATTATAGAGATTGTATAAAAAAATCATTCTCTATAAATGAAGTAGATTTAAGGCGAGATATGTGTAATTGGCGAGTGGCTATCTAAAAGAAAGAAAGATAAACTATAACTTGAAGAAAAGATGACATAGAGAAGAAAGAGAAGAGGAAAATAAGCTAAAAACCTAAGAGGAAAGACGTTGAGATAAGAACGAGAAATGAAAACTAAGGTTTATGTTTGCACAACCATTAGGGTTTAACGATAAATTTCTCTTGGGTTTTTTTCTTTTTTCTAATAGTTTGAAGTTAACATGTGCGATGTGCATTAAGCATTTTTAATGTTAAAATATATATTCAAAACTATTATATGCATACTTTTATATGTATAATGTATTTATTATGTTTGTTTTCAACATTTTTAATAAAAATTGTGCGTATTTTAGCATTTAAATAATATTTTTTAAATTTTTATAAGTTGGTAAATTTTTACAAAATTGTTTTCAAATTTCTCGAACTCTTCGAATTAATTCTAATTTTCAAATGTCGAAGTTTGGGGCCAAGTCGAATTTTCGTTCCTTGATTAGGTGTTGCACAAGGTCAAGGTTAGTAGGCACCAACCTAGTGTAGAGTTATTGTCTTCGTACTATCTTTGACCACTTGCTTCTACCAAGTTACCAAGTGACGACGACCTAGAAATGAGTCATTGTTGTGTTAACTTGTCATCTTGTGTAGTCTACATGTAATATCATCCAAATCGACACTATCCACCTTGCCAAATGTGAGATAAGGTCAATCATGAACCCTCCAATCATGATTGCTCTAGCTGTGGAAGGAAAATTAGAAAGAGGATGCCAAGTTAGAGACAAAAGGTCCAAGTTGATGGATTGAGATGTTGACTAATGGTCAAGAATCCTGATTTGGGCAGTCGAATGTCAAGTTGATGTGACATGTGTCTGCTCTGTTCTTGTGTGAATATCTGCAGCTGCCACATCCACAAGTTTTCTGAATATGGATTTTGGATGGGCACTCCAAATGTACATCCCATTAATGTGCCATCTTTGATCACCTCTATATAGCCGGGTCACCATTTGGATGTTCATTAACCTTGGCGGTTGATCAGCGAGCTCAATATTTCATCGTGCTCGGTACTTGGTTTCTCCTGGGTGTCTTTTGATCTGCAACTTTTCATCTTTGTATTCAAGCTTGTTAATTTAAGCCCCTCGCCTTTTCCTTAACTATTGCAGTTTATTTTTCAATGGTAGATTCATAGCTTACCTAAGGTGACACAAACCAATTTTAAGTCAACTTGGGTGCTTCGCCCAAGCACCATGAATGTCCGTATGAGGACATGTTTCCTCAATAAGGAGAGAAGCCAAAGCTTGGTACTGAGGCTTAGGCCAATGTCAACCCAAAATAGGTTTCAATATCTAGACTCTAGATCAATACTAATAAGGTCGCCGAACTAGATAACCTCCCTAATGTCTGAGTTGAGGTAATGTCTGAGATGAGGTAATTTTTGACCAAGGTCCCACAGGAGGAGCCCGAAATTGGTAGTGGCAATAGCAATAACAATGGTTCAAATAAAGAAGAACATGGTGAGCAATAGGAAAAAGGAGGTAATGGTGATGAAGAGGAAGAAGATGTTGAGAGTGAGATCGACAATGCCAACCTAGAGGTTAGAGATGTCAAGTAAGAAGACGTAGATATAGGGCTCAATAATAATGTGCTCAAGGTTCCCCCTATTAATACTAATAATTCGTAGTTCCCAACAACGAAGAACCTACTACCTCTAATTAGAAGGAGGATAGATCTCAAAGTGGAAGGCTAAGGGAGATGTACTCAATTGACTTGGTCCCTTCCATGATTGGAGATGAGAAACGAGAGAACTTATGAGAAAAGTAAAATATTTTGAGCTCTATATTATTCCAAGCGCATGATAGGATGGATTCTCTAAGCCGTCCTTGCGATGTTGAAGTTGTTCTTCACACTTTCAACTCTATAGACAGTGTCAAGCTCCTAACTAGAGTTCCCATCATAGGATCCTATTCTACCTCAATGTAGCTCTTTGTTGGCCGAAACCCAACATGTGTGCAATCATCTTTTGTTGATAAGTGTTATAGAAGGAGAACAAATGGTTAGAGTTCCTCAAGTGTTCAAGTGGTCCCACACATTAAAGTCTCACCCTAATAGCGTAGAATGGCATTCTATTTCCACCCGTCCTTGGGCAAGAGTTGGTTTTATTATCACGAAGAATCCATCGTCTAACAAGTCATGGAAAGGAACCTATTTTGTAGCACCTAGGACGTGGGATAAAGTTGATGGGTGCCCGCTAGATTTGCAAACACATGAACCATGTTGACTTGGATTCATTTTCTTCATTTTCTCTTCTATGCCAAGACTGGTAATAATGGTTTTTTCTTTTGCACCTCTTGTTGAGGTGGGTGTTCATGTACCATCGTGGACACCTTCTTAATGAGCTTAATCAATGACAAGCATCTATTAATTGACTCGGAGATGAAGTAATTAAATGACACTATGGATCTTGTTAGTGGTTTTACCTCTTTTACTATCTTCAAAGGATGCATGCCGATCAATGCTTCAATCTTGTTCAAGTTGGCGTCACTGAGTCTAGCCAATTAAAAATCCTAAGAACTTGCCTGAGCTGACACCAAAGGTACACTTTGTTGGGTTCAATTTCATGTGGTACCTTCATAGGATGACGAAGACCTCTATCACGCCAATCAAGTAAGAGGTTGCTTTGACACTATTTACTAACAGCTTGCCAACATATGCTTCCATGTTGACATTGATGTTTTCAACAAACACTTGTTAACTAGTCATTAATAAGTCGTCGTGTTCTTCAACCCAAAAGCATGACCTTACATAGTAGAGGTCTCCAACTATGATGAATGTTTTTTTTTTTTTTTTCTCTTCATCATTGGGATAATTTGGTTGTGCCCTGGGCAAGCATCCATGAAACTCAACTATTAATGGCTTAAGGTGGTGACTATGAGCTAATCAATGCAAACAAGTGAAAAGCTATCCTTTGGACATGCCTTGTTGAAGTCTTAAAATTAACAAGTCCACCACTTCCCATTAAGTTTTTTAACCATCACCATGTTTTTTAAATAATCAGGGTACAATACCCTTAGTGAAGCTTGCATTAAGAAGCTTGTTGACCTCCTCTTGCAACCCTATGCTCTAAACCAAGGCTCAGAGCCATTCTAGTTTATCTAATAGGCCTTGCCTCAAGATTGACATGAAGATTACACACCCTCACACTAATTAGCATCTTGGGCATGTCATCATGTAACCATGCAAAGACATCACCGTGTTGCCTGTGGACAATGTTGAGATCTACTATAAACGTCAGGTTCATACACGTACCAACCTTGACTATTCTAGTTGGATCATTTGTAACTTGGACTTCCACTCTTTGTGAGCTTCTATAGCTCAATATCTTCTTTGGGATCCAAATGAGTGGTAGGTCGGCTGTTGAGCAACATCAATTATTCTTCCACAACGGTTGGCATTCTTGTTTACAGTGACCTTTGCTTCATTACTAAATTTATAGATTCCTATTGGCTTCCTCGAATAACACCCACCCACTTCATTTGCAAAACTTCCAAGTCAAGTGGTAGGTTGAGACTATCACCTAGAGGATTTTGTGCAAGGGCCTCCCAATGATGGTGTTCTAAACTACTAGCAAGTATGTTGGCCATCACAATTACCTTGTGCTCTAGATTTCATGCTTTGATAGCGAGAGTTATCCTTCCCACTGGCATCACACTCTCGTAAAGCAAGTGAAGGGCATATCAACAAGCATCCAATACACTTCATAGTTGGCCGTCATCATGGAGACCACTAACACATGTGAATGTGGATGAACAATGCCTCCATCTTCTTCTTCTGTGAAGGCGATATTCAAATCTAAATATCTCATGTTCTCGAGGCACTTCACAATGTTCATCACCTTTGTCCTTGGTTGTCAAACATAGGCCTTTTGGGTGCAATTGGAGGTATTGACATGATTTACTCCAAAGATTGTACAAATCATGCCCAAAGTCTCCAGGTTTGATCCTAGCTTTGTTGGCAAAGATCTCTAGACCCCATATCTTTCAATTTCTCAAACGAATTCTCTAAGGTGGTCGTGACAAATCAAGGTCTCAATCTCTTCCTTCAAATCATGACATTAATCTATGTCACCCTTGTGATCAAGGTGATACCAACAGCATTGTCCCCCAATGTTGTCAAAGTGAAAAAGACAAACCTAGTCGGTAAGCCTCTATAAGGCGAGGCGAGACCTAGACGAGTCTAAGGTGGACCATAAAATAATTATTTGGAGGTCCTTAAGAATATATATTTATTCATTAGTCCCCTCACTCCATATGTGTGTGTGTATAAAATAAATATTGTAATATTTATTTTAATATTTTATTTGATTTTTATTAATTTAGAGTTTAAAATAAAATTTTTTTCAAGTTCATAAAAAATAAATTATAAACACTTCCATATAGCGCCTTAGTCACTACCCAAGTGCTCTATTTCGCCTATCTCTTTGTTGGGCAAAGCTCTTCATCATCTTTGGCCACCTCACATAATCTCTGCTTAGTATTTCCCAAAAAAAAGTTGTCCTCTAGAAGCGTTAAGAGGTGTGTAATCGGTAAACATATTGCAAAGCACCTTGTTATTTCTATACTCTCAGTTGTTAGATTCTTTCTCATCCTACCTCTGTCATGTTTGCAATTCAAGCCCTCCTCATGTTTTCCCTTCTAATCCATCTTCTCCCAAGGAGAGCATTCGGAGTTGTGTAATTGGTAAACACATTGCAAAGCACCTTATTATTTCACTACTCTTGATGGCAAAATATCTCCTCTTCTTGCCTCTGTCACTTTGTCTACACTTTGTGCCCTCCCCATGTTTTCTCTTCTTAACCTTCTTCTCCCTCAAGCAGCATTTAGAGGTGTTTAATTGGCAAACACATTGTCAAGCCCCTTTTTTATTTCACTTCTCATGGTCATTAGAAACTCTCCTCTTCCTACCTTTCTTATTTTGTCGGCTTTTCATGCCCTACTCATGTTTTCTCTTTTGATCCTTCTTCTCCCAAGGAAGCCATCTTCCTCTTTCTTTGCTTCCATTGATTCTCCAAAAAATTGCAGAGAATGAACTCCGAGAGAGAAGAGTATAACTTGCTATTCTCATTTCTTTGAATCCCTCTTCAAAGTCGAGGCCCCTCTTTAATGCTCCTTGATACAACTATAGCTTAAACCTGAGGCGGTTACTTTGATGCGTTAATTGGTGGTTGTCATTATCTTCCATTGTTCGCACTTGACAAAATGGGTATGGTTGTATTTCTTTGTTCCTTCAAGAATCTCCTCCCATCCATTGGCATTCCTCCTATTGAGGGAATAATGAAAGCCCCCAAGCCTTAACCCTGATTTGAAGACCTTGATAACAGCTTTCTTCCTTCTACTATTTAATCTCTTCTCACAACATTTTCTTGACAAGAGTCATGTTACAAACATATGAAGTGAAGTGCCCAAACGAATGGATGCTTCCAAGCTGTAGCTTCCAAAACCGTGTTCTTGCTAGGCCTCCTGAAGTAATTTGGAAACCCTTGCAAATTGTCTAATCATCATATCTCTTGAATGTCATCCAAGACTTATAATTCTTGACGTGTTCTCGAGGTTAATCTTCACTTGGTGCGCATTTTCTAGTAGTGGATGATGGACAATCTCTTGGACAAATGGGAATGGAAAGTCTTTATACTTCTTAAAGTATTGAGCTTGATCATCACTCTGCCCCAATACAGGTCAAGTGAATGAGCCTCACGACCTCAGTGCTACCAACTTCATTGTTGTAGACCACATTTCTGTCGACCTAGATACTCCTCTTGCTGACCAAACATTTTCTTGAACTGTGTTTGTCTAGGGAAACATTTGCTTTCCCGGGTGTCGATCTGGTAGGCAACCTCGTCAGATTTCTTCTACGTCTTCAGTCATTATAGGACAACCATCTTCAATCAAAGGACCCAAGTGGTACAAGACTTAGTAAGGCTTAGGTGACCTATGAATTGATGTCATACTATAAGTGTCTTTAGTATGTAGTTCTAATTCACATCTAAGCAAGAACAAGGGTAAAACCTTTTCCAACATCTACTAGTGCCTCACCATGGGTTGTGTTATCATCTTTAAGTTTTTCTCCTTGGTGGTCATGTAAGGCTTGAGCTTGTCTGTTGAAGACTTCTTGCAAGGTCTTCCTCTTTGATGCCAAGTTGCCACTAGAGATGAGGCCACGACATCAAGGTCTTCCTAAGAACAATATTATCCTTCTTGACTCATCATGACAGAGAACAACATAGCTTAGAATGCCTTCCCCACAAACAATGCCAAATGACAATGTCAAAATTGACCAATATAAGAAAGGTGATGAGGAGGACAAGACATGCTAATATGAATGAACATCACCCCAAAAAGGATACCTAAGTCAGCAAAGTTCATAGAGATTAACTAAAGAGATAATCTAAGCAAGGTGAAAAGTTGCATACCTTGTTTGTATGCAGTTATAGTCTATTTATAGTGCACTTGGAGCCTTTAACAATGTAGATTGTGTTTTAGTCAAATTAGAAAACCTGGAGATTATGATATCTCCCTATAAGTCTCCTAATGAATGGTGATGTATTGAAGATCTTGTGATCACATAGAAATAGTCACATGTCCCAAACTTCTCATTGTAGTCGTCTTCATGTTGTTCCTGTCAGGTTGGTAGGAGGTGTACAAGTCTGCAAGTGTCAACCTAGTCTTCAGCTGGGGCTCTCTAAATGTAGATAATGATCCATTAGGTGTTGCACATGGTCTAGGTTGGTAGGCACTAACCTGCATGAAGTTATTTTCTATCATGTCATCTTCAATCAATTACTTTCTGCCTAGGTCAGCAAGTGTCAACTTGGAATTGAGAAATTGTCATGTCTACTTATTGCCACATATAAGGTTATTTAGCTCTATTAAGCTCTACATTGTCCAGCTTGACAGGTGTGGAATATGGTCCAAAAGTTATTATTAAATTTGGAGAATAAAAATACAAAATAAAGAACGAAATAGGTAGTCATCCACCTAATTAATAGAGGAAATGCACCTATCTGAACCTAAAAACCAATGTGAATAATAAAAACAAAACAAAATTTGTTATTTCATTTTGATGCTAACATCCAAGAGGCAGCAAGAAGCTCAATAGACTCGTACTTCGTCATTGTCCCACAAAAGGCTATTACATGTGGAATTTTACATTTCAATTGAAATCCCCAAATTGTGGCTAGGTTAGTTATATGCCCCTCTAAGCTGGCAAGAGAAATCACTGAGACCACCACCAGCACCCATCCCAAGCCCTAGTGAGAAGAGATATATAGATTTGGATACCTTCTTTGCAACATATCATTAAAATTTATCCTACAATGGGCCAAACCGAATACCTTCACTTTCAATAGGACAATGGCCTTCCAAATATGGCTCACAAAGGTCAAAGAAGGGGTTGAGGATAGGAGAAGAAAAATTTACATGAGTATTGACCATAGGATTCCAATCGATCATTGCAATTTGAAATAGTTATATGGTGAGGATGGGACAAGAGAGTAGATGCCTGCTCCCATTCTCTGAGTGTTCAGGCCCTAGAGAAGTGAAAATCCCATAAAGATGAAGAGAAACTCAGGGGGTGATGAATCAAGAAGCAAGATATGGGCTGGAAGTGACAGTTGAATAGTCTATAAGGTCTGCGAAGGACTCTGCCAAGGAGTGTGATAGGATTCCTCCTATTCGACGGGTTTATGAGAGGCAAAAAAGTTCGAAAAGGAAGAAATGAGTAGTGCCAAAATAAGAAAATCAAATAGAGAATTCTGATTTGTTAACTAGAGAGTATTTTCAATTTTTTTATTATTTTAACAGAGTATAAATTCAATTTTGTTTTTGAATTTTCAATGAATACCAAATGACAAGGCTCAACATTTGGAGAAAAAGAATTAGTGAGAGGGAGGGAAATTTTCTTTATTAAGAGTAAGAATGGATCTATAATACTCGAAAGCTTAAGCTCTTCTTAAAAATTCAAATCCTGGCTGCCAACAATTCAAAAAAAAATTTGAATATATACCCTCTATTGCACCCAAAAAAAAAAAAAAAGGACCCTCTAGTTAACAATTTTGAATCTTCTCTAATTTTTGTCATTTGGCACTATGCCTTCCTTCTTTTCCCACTTCTTTCACTGCCGAAAAGGAGAAATCCTATCGAAGCCTTATCAAACTTGGCAACTCTCCAAAAAAGCAAGGAGCTACCATAGCCCACAATCCACCTGCATTTTTAAAGAACTTTGGGGAAAAGAGAGACAATGAATTTTTAAGGCCTCCTTGGAGTGGAACTTTTAATCCTCCTGTGGTAACTTTCCAACTCACTTAATGACATCCTACCATATCTGCTAATTACTACTCTAATGCACAACTCATCCTTTCGTAGCAGGGATCTCCATATTCATTTTCCACAAAACGCAATGATTCTCCCAACAATACTCCCTCTCCCAAGACCACCCTTATCTAATGGTTCCTGAATTGTTGCGCATTTGACCAAAGAGCCCAATTTCTCTCTACTTTTCCAACTCAAAAATAAGTCCTTCATTTTCTTTTCAACTACCACGACAATCTTCTTAGGAACCTTAACAAGGAAAGAAAGAATATTTGGATAGTGGTGAGAACAAATCAAATGACGACCAATTTCGCTCCTTTAGATAAGAAGCTTCTCTAAAGTACAATATTAGAAATTTACGATTATGAAGTACATGATCTGTTCCTAAAAATCCTCCTTTTGTTTCAAAAAAAAACAAAAAACAAAAAACAAAGAAAGTGTTATGTACATTGATGAGAGTAAAAAGTGTGATGTTGTACACAACAACGAACGTATGTGTATACAAAATGACTAGTTAGACCCCATAGATATGAAGAAATTTCTCCCACCCCCACATCCAATCTGACAATGCATAACCCAAAAATATGTCAATGAGCAAGACTTCTCCCAAACCCCAATCACAAACTTGGCACAAGCTCCAAAGACCCTCAAAGTTCTTTCCATTTAAACCAACCAAATCACAGCCAAACAAACAATGTATCAATGATCCTTCCACACATGGGGATGCTCTCTATAAATGGAAAGAATGCCATGGAGGCACTCCTCCTGCACCTCCATTGCCACAACAAGAAAATAATATTGCCACTTCTAAAACCTCTGCAGAGAATGGACAATAAGGATGAATGTCGTTCCTAACAAACTTTCCAACAATACAATAATACATTTCCATTGAATAGAGACATAAATCATTAGATTCATGAATCCCATTCAACATTCATATGACCATGTAGATAAGATAAATAATTGAGATTTGTAAGGCATTTCATGAGTTTGCTTATAGTTTCCTTTTTTGAGCAAAAACAAAAATTTCATTGCTATAAAGGATATATTGGAATAAAAACCAATAGAACCAAAACAAACAAAAATAAAGCAAAATAATAAAAACAAAAAATACTAAATTTGTCCTTAGAAAAGTCCCTCAACCTTCTATTAAAAATGTTTTTCATTTTTTTTAAAGAAGATCCACAAAAATGTAATTTGAAGATTTTTTTTTTTTTGAAAAGAAACTAGATATATATTATAATATAATAAAAAGTGGACGAGCAGTCCAAAGCGCCAAAGGCAGTTACAAACGTGACACAAAATGAAGTCCCAGCTGAGTAATTGATGCCCAAAAGATTACTCTAATCCTAAGATATAAAAGGAAACCCAAACAGCAATACATACAGACCAAAATACAATTTATAATAACCCAAAAAACTGATTTCAAACTTGGCGACTTCAGAAGATTTGGCGGGGGACATCCTCAGTCAGTGACCGTCACCCATTCCCTTTCGGGTGGACCTGGTGCCTACTATATGTCTTTAGGTGAAACTCATCTGGTGGTCTTCCTAGGATGCCTCCCACCACTCTCACCTGGGCTTGAATATTAGGTCCATAGCTGTGCGTCGTTTGGCCAGATCTTTCTGCAACTTGGATTCCAAACGTCTTAAGGTTGAACCCCCTTTTTCTCATGCTTGACTCCTTTTTTGGGCCGGGCTCACTCTTCGGCATCTCTCTACCACCATGACTTCTTCGGCTATCGGGAGGACCGTCATCCTCGTCACCAGACTGTGCCTGCGCCGATCTGTCCTGGCAACCTGCCATGCTCAGGGTCAGTCTAGCCTTCCTACTCAAACGGCGTCGAACTGCCTCCCTAGGTCGGCTATGGTACCGATCGGTCAGAGGAGCCACGTCTCACCTTTTCTCCTTCTACCAGTCAAACACGCAGCCTGGACGCCGCCAACGTCGGCGGCAGCGCCATGATCGGTTGTTTCTCCTGCTCTGCATCCCTTTCCTTCTATTTGTGTTTCTTCATTCTAACTTTCTTCACCTCGGCACTAGGAGCAACAGCGCTCGGTGTTATCTGCTGCACATCATTGGCGGGAGGGCCAGAGAGAGCATCGATGACAGCCTTGGCCTTAACAGCATCGTGCGTTCGCTTGCAAATCTCTTTCAAATAAATCTGTCGAATCTTGATACCATTGTCCTTGTTTGAATCGCCCATGGTAGTAGCATCAAAACCGTTGTCGTTGGATGAAGCGACATTGTCAGTGTTAGCTGTCGTGAAGGCTTCTTCTTCAATGAGTTGAGCCGTGGCGTTGGCTTCATCTAGAGGCAGAGAGTCGTATCGCCTGGCAATGATCGAAGGCAGTTGCAGGGTTTCGGTGAGATGCTTGATTACAGTGTCTTGCATATACTGAGACGGGGCCAGTTGCTCATTTTCGCTTCCCTCTCCATTAGGTCCTGATTTGTCTCCGACGACGGCAACTGTGTTAGGATTGGCTATTTCTCCTGCTCTACAACACTTTCCTTCTGCTTACACCCCTTCATTTCGACTTTCTTCACCTCAGCGCTAGGAACAGCAACGCTCGGAGTTTTCTGCACATCATCGGTAGAGGAGCCAGAGGCATCAACGGTAACAGCCTTAGCCTTAGCAGCGTTGTGCATTCACTTACAGATCTCCTTCAAATATATCTGACGAATCTTGATACCATCGTCCCCGTTTGAATCGTCCATGGTATCAGCGCCAAACCCGTTATCGTTGGGTGAAGCGGCGATGGCGATGTTGGCTGTCGCGAAGGCTTCTTCCTCGATGAGTCGAGTCGTGTCTTTGGCTTCATCAGGCGGCAAGGAACTATATCGCTCGATGAAGGTCGAAGGCGTTGTTAGGGTTTCGAAGAGGTGAATGGTCACGGACTCTCGCATACACTGTGACGAAGGCCATTCCTTTCCTTCTGTTTTCCCCATCGCTTATTCTTTGCTTTTTATAAAACAATAAGTTATTAATGAAAAATCACAAAACACATCCTATTGGATGTGTGTTTTCTTTTTTTTTTTTTTTCTCTTCGAGACTAGAAAAAAATAATTTACCAAGTGACATTTGCTAAGGCATGCACATTAAGATCACCTGAAGAGGGAGGGGGAGTCCCCACTAAAGTGTTGTGAGACCCACTAATGAGTTAATATTAACAATTCTTTTCATATAATGATCATGATCATTTGAGCATCAAACAACGAGTTTGGAAGTGAGGGACATTACAAGTAAGAGGAGCAATCTAAAACGAGAATATTTTATCCACCTGCGCTAAATAAACTTGATGAAAATCCATAGAACCCAAAGAAGACTTATTGTCAGAAGGCCCCACTAATTTATGACCCTCTGAAACAACATTAATGTCAGAACCACCATGTAGATTTTGGAGATGTTGTTTGCAAGAGGTAATGAATGCAGAAAATGGCAGAGGAACCTACAATAGAAGGTGATAAAAGGATAAGATATAAATATTGTAATATGGGAATTTCAATGGATTCAAAATTCAATCCATGAATGGCATGGAGTAATAAATAATCACTTACCATCTCATGGCCCCGAACATCACCATAGAAGATTGGCGCAGACCTGGAAAGCATTGCTTCCACTACAGACGTTCCCACTCGTCCCTAAAATGTCCATACATGTACCAAAACTCTTGTTCAAGTCTAAGGCAACATTGAAAGGACGCTTCAATATACAAAAAATAAAAAATAAAAAAAAAGAAGAAAATAAAAAGCACATATTGATAATTTGAGTACATCCACCAATTCTTATTTCTGTTACCAATGAAACAACATAGGCCAATGCTTCTTTATCAGATATGCTTTCACTTACCACCATCCTCTCTCACCCATGTTCACAGATTCTTAGATATGTGGTTACAATAATTAATTTTTTATTCATATATTATTTTCTTCCATAGAAAATGAAGTTGCTATAGAATGGACCTTCAAGATCGGTGCCCACATCAATAATGCAATGTTCCTGTTTTTCTTATAAAGGTCGCATTCAAGTCTGATTTCTTCTATAAATTTTATAAGTCTTATGTGTTTCCTTTCTCTTGTTTCTAAAAAAAAAAAAATGTTTAAATGTGTTTCCTTTCTCGCCCTCATAATGGAATTATGAAATGACAGATCAAACAACAAAGTATCATTAAATTTCCGTTTTCCTAATGGACTTAAATATATTTTTCTTCAACTATACAGTAAACTTCATTTGCAAACCTATATTCGGAAAGAAATTGGTAGTTTGATGAAACCTCTTTCTTTTGCCTTCATTTTGGTTCAGTGCTAGTAAGTTAAGTAAGTAGCTTTCCCTCAGAGTTAACACAATACAAATTTCATTTCTTGTCAAATAAATAAATAAATAAAATCTTATTGCATTGCATATAAAGAAAAAGGAGAGCTCCAATGGCACACTTGACTTTTAAACTTGATTCTGCTCTAATATAGCTTGTTATCAACAGCATTTTCCCTGTGATCCTAGTGAATAGAAAAGAAAGGAAAGAGAAGAGGGCAGAGGGAGAGAGAGAAAGAACTCTAATTATAAATCCGAAAGTTAAACAAGCCACATGTATTTTTTTCCCAAAAGTTCACATTCCAGCCTACAAGAGTTTCTGTAAACAATTTCTGTCATATGTTAATTGTGGGATTTTTTTAATCAAACTCCTCCAATGCTAAGCACACTTATGTTCCAGCAAAAACCATTAGCCACAGCTCAGATAAAAGAAGGTTGCATGAGGTAGAAGATAAATAGTACAAAACTTTGTCAGTCATTTAAAATTTGGAAACTCAGATAGCTAAATGTAAGGGTGAAATTTGCTCATCAGTCATTCTCTTCATTTCTACTTTCTTTTCATTCATAGAAGAATTTACAAATTTATATTCCAAGATTAAACACACATCCCATACGCATCTTAATGCCACGAAGCATCAACAAAAGTGCATCAAACTAAGGTTAAGAGTTCGTAACATCATGGAGTGTATATAGCATAGATCCATGTGATAGGCTAGTATTTTTTAATTTAACTCCTAGTGCTTTAAATTTTCCATCATTGTCTTGGTGGTTATCATAATAACAGAATATGGTTGTTGTTGCCCCTTTTCTGAACTTGAATGCTTCCTAGTGTAGATTCTCGTCACCCATTCATGCTAGTGGTTCCCATTCAAAAGTGGTCCTATTTACAAAAAGAAGATCCAATTGTTAGGAAGTTTTTAATTAAATGCAAGCTTAAAGTTTGCATTCAACGTGTTTGAACATCATCTCATGTTCTCAACATGTTAAGGCGTGATCTATATTTAGCAGTGTGATCAAAATGTATTCAAATGCAATCAAAACGGATGAAATCACAAAAGCTTTATTTTTCCTGTTTTTAGGTCAAGAAAATAAAGAAAAAAACTATTAAGTAAACAATAAATCCTCTTAGACAAGAAGTTAGAATTTTTTTTAGTCATTTTATGCATATTACGCCATTTTAGAATTTGTAAGAAAATATTTTTAACACATTTTCTTAAGATTTCTTAGGAGTTAGGCTGTCCCTTTTTGTCTTCATGGGTTGAAAATTATTTATGATTTTGGAGGCTTATGCATGATTTCTTACACAACATTTTTTGGGCAATCATTCAAGGCGATTTTAATTTTTTTCTTCAGTCTTCCAAGTGTTCCTTTCCGTTTTCAAGTTCATAAACTGTTTTCGAATCAAATGAAGACCTTTAAAGCACTGGTACAGCTCACAGTACTGTTTTCAGTTGATTTGCAGCCAAAGAAAGAGGTTGTATTTGTCTCAAGGACAAAGAGTCAAAATCTAAGAAGACAAAAATATAAAGATTATCTTCAAGGTCACACTATAATTTTTTTTTAAGTTAATGTTATCAAACTTTTAGAAAGCATTATGTGCTAAAAAGGTGCTTAGTTCATCTTTATTGAATAAACAGACAGAGAAAATTAAATCTTTATATTTACTGGAAACATAAAGAGATTATATATAAGGATAAAGCATAGGATGAGATATCCCCAATTACAAGCTGTCCAAAAGTAGCAAAGTTATGCCCCCATGACAATTTCCATGAGCTAACCTACCATGAAAGCAACAAAACAGACCTATCAAAAATTTGAGAGACGGAAGAGGTAAGAGTTCCTAAACACTCTAGTATGCTCACCCCAAAGAGTCTAGAAAATGGCAAAATAGATACAAGACCAATTCTTCTTCCATCTATCAGTTGACACAACATAAAAGAACAAGACAAAAATCTTCAAGAGGGTAGATCCTGGTCAATCTTCTAGACCACTAGTTTCAAACATCCTTCACGAAACTACAATCCATGAAGAGACGAGTTGTGCTCTCATCATTCATCTTGCAAAAACACCACCAACAAGGAGAGACAACCAAACTAGGAAACCTCTTCTATGAGTTGTCTGCACAATCACCCATCAAGGTATCGGTGGGGTGATTGGAAAAAGGATCCATGACCTAAGAGGGTTCAACTTCCAACCTTCCTCTTGAGCTTTTCCAAATTTCAAAAGAAAGGTGGCCCCTTCTGACAGCTTGCATCTCTTGGGTCTTAGCCTTGTGGGTGGGTAAGTGTCCTATAGATCAATCAAATAATAAGAGAAAGATACTGCAATGTCATTTTAAAACAAGGAAAAAAGTTGTCTACAAAACCAATTCTACTCAAAATGCTAAGCCATCCCAGAGTTCACTAGGGGTGTATATAGGTCCAGTCGAGTAGGTCGGGGGGATCAGGTGGCATCGAAGTAAACCTGATGACATCCAACCTCAATCAATATGCGGGCCTAACCCGACCGACCAAAAGTCTGGTCGGGTCATGTCGAGTCGGGTTGAGCAGGTTGAACCCCTTTGTTTTATTTTTGGGTTTATTAAACTCAAAATAATAATTAATAATTTAAATCTAATTAAACTTATAAAAAATTCAAAAACTTTTTTTAATATTTCTAATTCTTTATTTAAAGCAAATTCTTGAGACGAGAGAATGAAACAAGAGTTGAAGTAGAGAAGAGCTTTTATATAGATAGACTCCTCTTTTTTTCTTTCTTTCTAATCAATGTAGGACTGAAAAAGTGGAGAGAATGGATGAAAAAAGGTGAAAATAAAGCTTTTATATGAATATTTGTGTCATCCATCTTTCTTCATATCCAACGTGGGACTAAAGAAATGAATAAATTTTCTTAGCGTGCAATATGTTGTAGACTTATGTAGGGTTAATTGCTAAGTGGCTCTAATATCTTATAATTATTATTTTTATATATTAACTATGAAAAATACAAAAACTGAAAATAATATATTGCTAAAAAAGTTTTAAGTAGTAAAAGTTATGAATTAAAGTTTACACTTCACAAAATATAATTTTTCATCATTTTATTAATTCATTTTTTATTTTATGTATGATAACTCACATTATTTGAAGAAACTAATTAACAAATTCAATTACATGAGTTACATAAATATATATTCAACGTCTAATTTAATAGTATTTGAAATAAACTATATATATGTTAAACTCATGTATTCACTACTTATTATGCATGTTTTGTTACAGTCTATCTTTACTAAAAGTTAATCACTTATATTGTCCATATAATTTTTTTTATTTAAACCATCTTTTATAAATAAAATGTAAAAAACATTACTTAGAGAACTAAAAATATTTTTCAACAAAAAAAAAAAGGCAAACACTTTTTTCTTAAACTAAGAAGAGTAGAAGAAACAAGTTAAACAAAATGAACGCTTTTATACCATGTCTCATCCTTTCTTGTTTCTTTTTATTCAATGTGAAAGGAAGAGAATGGTCGAAAGAAGGTGAAGAAATAGAGCTCTTATAATATCATGTCATTCCCTCGGAGTTTTGACCTGATTACCCTTAAAAAATTTTAAAATGACGAAAATGCCCCTATTTTTAAAATATTGACGCCTCTACCCTACTTTTGTCCAATCAGCGTCATATCAGCATGAGGTGGCATCTAAGCTGGCGGAGTGAGTCTCATTTGTGCT
>JAJIYU010004842.1:0-23522 GCA_030144865.1 Tinospora cordifolia
ACTCTTGTTTCTTGGGATGAGTTGAAGTGTGAGCATGGGGGGTTTATATAGGCTTCAAAAGTGTATAGAATGACAAGTTTGTGGTGCTCTCATTGTAAGAAACTTGCCAATATTTCAAAATTTCGTGCCCCTAAGCACAAGAGATTGGCAAGTGATTTTTTTGAAAATTTTTGGGATTTTAGAAACTAATTTTTGGATTTTTGAAGTATTTTTTATGGATTTTCGGTGATTTAATTCGGAGCATCGGATCTAAACCGTCAGATCTTCCTTGAGATTTCGTTCACGATCAAGATCGGGTGGGTGGAACGTCGACCATTAGATCTCCTCGATGCAGCACTGGGTTCGCGATTGAGATCAGGCGGGTGATATCTAGAACGTCTGATCAACCTCGATCGCAATACTCGGTTCGCGATTGATGGAACGCGCTTTTCTGGGCCGTCGGATGATCATCGGATGCTACGTTCCGATCGTGATCACGATTAACGAATCTTGTCCGGGCCGTCAGATGATCCCCAAGACACGCACGTCGCGATCAGAGAAACGAGTTTCACGTAGACCGTCAGATCTACCTCGAGCGCATCACGTTCGTGATCACAATCTTGCGCCTGTGATCTAGACCATTGGATTGGAACGATCGATCGTGAGTCGTTCGATCTTGGCGATTCGGTGCATCCGGGTGTTGGCTAAGGCCTTGATCGTGACCGTGAGATTTCAAATCCTACGGATAATGGATTTCTGGCCGTTTGATTGTGTTTTTAATACCAAAATCACTCTTCTAAGTTGTTATTATCAACAATTTTGCCAATTAGACACTTCCTAATTGATAAAAACTTAATTTTCTTGTATATTCCTTTTTATTTTCATGATTTGCTAATATCTTTCCCTTTCTAATTATTTAATATTGCATTTATTTGATATTTTTCTATTTCCTTAATTATGCTAATAATTAAATAATCTATATATTTTCTATTTCCATGTATTTTTATTTATCTCATATTTCATTTTTAGATAATACCTTATGTAATTATAAATTAATATTTATAAAATGCTTTGTTTGTTTTTAATAAATACATGTACACTACATTTTTATTTAATTATATAAATTTTTCTATGTATATATTCCCATAATATGTAGTATTTACATTTATTGTGCTAAAACACACCTTATTCATACTCATATTAACCTATATGTGTATTATTTCTATTTATTTCTTAAGAAACTTCTTAAATTTTATAATTAATTCCACTAAATTGTAATTTTTATTAAATTATCAAATTAAGGTCTTATTTGCCTAATTCTTTATTATAACTCTAATATATTTTATTTTTCATGTGCCAACCCACAATTTGCACCAAAAATTTTCTTAAAATCTTTGGAATTAATTCACTTAACTTATTTTATTAATTTTAAATTATTTGACAAAATTCTGGGGTATTACAGATCAAGGATGAACAAAGTCAAGACAAGTGGGTCACAAGCCTGATAGAAGAAGGTGAATAGGGTAAGCTTACTGACTTTAGGTTAGATGCTGAGAATACCCTAATACTTGGAGATAGAATTTGTGTGCCTTAGAATAAACAAAGTAAGCAATCCATACTAGAAGAAGCCTTTTTGACTAAGTATACAATGCATCTAGGTAGTGATAAGATATATCAAAACCTTAGATAGATCTATTGGTGGCAAGGTATGAAGAAAGATGTGGCTAAGTATGTCTCAAAGTGCTTAACCAAGAACCAGAAAGTAGAACACCAAAAGCCCTTTAGGATGTTACAACTGCTCCTTGTCCCTAAATAATGTGGTATAACATCACCATGAACTTTTTTAGTAGATTACCCTAAAACCAGAAAGGAGAAGATACTATACGGATGATTGTGAATTTTCTTACTCAAGTGGCTCATTTTTGCCAATTAGATCCACAAACCAAGTTAGTAAGTTGGGAGAACTTTATGTAAGGGAGATAGTAAGACTCCATGGTGTGCCTAATGCCATAGGGTTTGACAAAGACTCTCGATTCACATCACAGATGTCGTAGAGTCTATAGAAGGAGTTGGGCACCAAACTCACCATGTAATACCCTGAAAATTTTGTATTTAATTAAATGAAATTCAAGATCAATTCAATGAAATTGGGTGCAAACTAAAACTAGGCTCATTTCAAGGCTAAATTTGATAGGTTTCCAAAACACTCATTTGGTGACCCTTATGGACCCAAAACAACTTGAAACGAAGTAAAGTGACATGAACCAACTAATTGGATAACATATCTAAAAATTAGAACAATTGGTCAAGATTAGGGTTTTCATTTGCCAAACACCCTTTAGGGGGGTCCAAATTGGAAAGAATTGACATTTAGTGTACTTCGGGGAATTGAAATAACCTGAAACATAATGGGATGACATAAGCTAACAAAATAAACAACATTTCATAGAGCCTTCAGTGGATTCTAAATAAGAAAAGTAAATGAAAACCAATTTGGCCAAGCCATTTATTGAAATTCTTTATTTTTTTATGTGATTCCAAAACTATAGTATAAAGACCATAATTCTTTGTGAATAATGAGATATTAATTTTTGTTAAATTTTCATGGACCCATAAATAGTGATGATGTTAGCATGACGTAAGCGTACACCCTTTAAGCATGTGCAAGTCACATAGGTGGAACACCTTGATCGTGTACACCCACACCCTACCCGACTCCATGAGATATTTCTTAGTGTTTAGAAACCATGAAAAATGATATCATATACACCCAAACAATTATCATGTACACCATGTTCTACACACAAAAAATGTCCCATAGGAAAGTTTGAGAATGATCATGTGTGACACTAGGTTTTATATTATACACCAAGTCAAATAATAGAAGTTTAATGGAGAGTGGCTGATTTAAAGAGGTATAAAAATATTCCTTCATTTAGATTTGACTGAGAAACAAAGGAAAATTAGAAAAATAGAAAGTTACCTCATGCTCACATGTGATGCCAAAATAGGAATGTTTTCCATGCATGCATGTGGAATGACCAAGCAAAGGAACAAAATAAGAAAGATGTTATGAGCATGAAATCCAACTAATGGAGGACGTCCAAGAGATATTAGAATGTATTCTAAATCTTTATTTGTATTCACACACACAAAAGAAACAAATAAGGTTCAAAGATTTTGCTCACACTTAAATTGAAAACCTTATTGGTCACACTTGCCCAAACCATGATATTTACTTTCCCAAACCATGATATTTACTTTCCCAAATTAATGCCAAATGTCCTCATTGTGTATGGAAGGATTCTCATTATGTGTGATGTCCAAACCGTCCCCATGGTACTCTTGAAAATCTATATAAACCACCCTTATTTGTTCACATTCTTCTCATCCCAAAGCAAAGAGTTGAGACTTTTCTCTTTGTTTATTCTTGCCCTCTTCTTGTTACCCCTTCTCACTTCTCTGTTCTCTCTTGCATGAGAAGTTATGATTTCAGTGTTTTAGAGAGTAGTATGAAGTGAGTTTTACTAGTGTTTTAAAGTGCTAGACGTTGGAAGACTTTGCTGAATTTTTGGGGACAGAACCACTACTAAGGTGTAGGGGATTTCTAGAACTCCTACTTAATTTGCTAGTTCAATTTTTTAGTATTTTAGTTTTTAGCATGTTTATATTTCACTTTGAAGCATGTTTGATCATGTTTTATTTTTAGTTTAACATGTTTTCTTGTTTCAATTCATATATGATAGCATAACATGCTTAGAAACCATGCTTAGGCTTCTTTTTGAGTTTTCAAGTATGTCATTTATGTTTTCCATGTTTTATTGCTATTTAAATTTTGATATCAACTATCATGATTTAGTATCATAGTTATTTGAATTTAAAATGAGAAAGTCAAGATAAGAACCATATACCATCATAGTAGTTTAAGTGATGATATGGGTGTTCTTTGCATATACCTCGTTTATATGAGTAACATCACTAAGTATGGATGTGTTTTAAAATACTTGGAATGTGGACATATGATCCTTATTTCTGATGGGATGTGACAAGATGAATTGTCATTCCATCCCAGAATAGGAGTACTTTAATGAAGGATATCAAAGGTTTAAAACCCCTTTTGGTCAAATATACAACTCTAACAAGATATTATGTTGAAATACTTAATGTTTGTAAGTGATTGAAATTGGATGTACTTTTGATTTGAATTAGTAAATTAGCAGTTTGATGAATGATCAACTAGGTTATGTGTTCACCTCTCTCTTTAATATTTTTTGGGGAATTAAATATGAAGACCATCGATGATTAGAATCTTTTTCTAACATAAGGGCATGTTGCCCACTTTTGATTTATTAAGCCTTCTGCTGAATTTGATTTTTGAGTTATGTACTCCCTTTTTTTATTATTCAAATTTTAAGCATGTATCCCTTATTTTATTCAATAAATAAATATTGAAGTTATTCTTTTATCTCTATTGTAATAGTCTTATTAAATTAAAGTTAATTATTTGGGTTGTATGCTCTTTGAAAAGTAATAAGACTTGAGATAATGAAATGTGATACAAGCTGTGTACTTGTAAATGTAACATTGGACCCAACCCACCTTGTGCTTGAGCTTAAACTTGTTTGTTTTGGGGGTTGGGGTGTTACAAAGGTGGCATCAAAGCCTAGGCATTAGTTGTTGGTCTAAAATTAGAATGTTTCTTTTGATACCAAGAATACTATCAAAGCCTAGGCTTTAGATGCCTTGGGCTAGAATTCGAAAGTCAATCAGTGGTTGGATACAAAGACTACAATGCCTTACCTTCTATTTTGAAATTGAAAACTATTTTGGAAACTACTTTCAAAAAAGAAAGATGTGCTTTGAAATGTTTTGTTTGGATACAAAGACTACAAGTTGAGGTGATAGTGTCTAAGTTGTGTCTCGATTAAAGCTAAACTTTGAAAAGGAGGTGAGTCATCCCGCCTAGAAAGCATGGTTGCTAAGTAGACTCCAGTCTTGCCCTCCAATCTGGAGGTTGTCCCACTAACTTATACGAGTAGTCTAAGTTGAAGAACACCTTTACTTTCTATATAAAAAAAATTAGAAGGTTGAAAAGTAGGGCAAGAAATTGATTAGAAGTTGAAAAAGATGCCAAAGGTGGTACCTTGATTGGACAGAGGCTGTGAGTCAACCAGATTGAACCCTAGGTCCAGAAGAAAGACCCTAGGTAGAAATGTGGTGTAGCCATGGGTGGCATAGTTGATCAAAAGCAAAAATATGTGGGATATAGGCTAGAAACTGAAACTTGTGTGAAAACAAAAAATTATTTGATCTGAACACAAAATCGGGAAGCTTCTATAACTTTCACTTTTAATGTAGTATGGGACGCATAGGAATTTAGGGTTATAGAAGAAGCTTGGACTCAGAGAATAATATGCATGTTTTACTACTTATTTGTTTTGAGACCCAATCATGTACCCATGCATGAAAAGAACCGAGAAGCATAAACTGTTAGGCCACTGAACAAATCAAAGACTTAGAGACATGAATCTAGAGTCATGATAGTATACACATTTGACGAGGCAAATGCTTACAAGGTGTTAAATTTATAGACAATGGCTATAATAAGAAGGTATGCTACTCGATCCACCACTTCGGACGAGACATAGTAGAGGGATCAGGAAATACGTGCTAACATGGAGGCCCAAATGGAGGACATGATGAATGAAGTTGCTCAAAAAGTTATGGATCTACTGATGAGGGTTTTACCTCAGATATTCCCTCAGGCAGTTCCTCAACCTCAAGTACTTGAACCCATCTTGGCTCAACAGCCAACACTTGTGGCGCAAGATCCCAAACATAAGAGGGATAAGGAGGGCATGGAGGATGAGAAACATAAGAAGAAGCTAATAGAGCTATAGAAGCTCCACCCTCCTTTATTTGATGGTACTATAGATTGCATCTCGATGGACCACTGGTACAAAGAGATGAAGGAAATTCTCAATGTACTGAAGGTAACAGGGTGAAGACGAATGGCATTGGCCACGCACCATTTCAAAGGACAAGCCAGAAGTTTGTGGCACATGATGAGGATGGACCCTAATACGATGTCGATGCTATTGTAACACTCCAACCCCTTAGAAATAGGTTTAAGCTCAACCATAAGGTGGGTTGGGTTCTATGTTACATTTACAAGTACACAACTTGCATCACTTTCTATTATCCCAAGTCTAATTATTTTTCAATGAGCACACAACCCAATTATTTTTCAATGAGGACACAACCCAATTATCCCAAGTTTTATTCACTCTTTATTTACTTAATAAAATAAAAGAGTACATACTTTAAACTCTTATTTATTCAAATAAGTTAAAGATTACATGTTTTAATTCAAATAACTAGAACTTGAACGTACATAACTCAAAATTTTAAAATAAAAATTAAGCAGAAGTCAAATAAATCTAAAGTGGGCAATTTGCCCTTACATTGAAAAAAAGAAAACTTTCCAACAATAGCTACTATTAGATTTCTATTACCATCATATTCAATTTTTTGAAAATATTTAAAAGAGAGGGGTGAGCACATAGCCCAATGGACCATCCATCAAACAACTAGCATATTATGTCAAATTTCTAACACATCCAAATTCACACACTTTCAAACATTAAGTGATTCATATATAAAATTGGTTCAAGTTGACGTTATGACTGAAAGTAGTTCTACTCCCTAGATGTTCTGAATTTAGATATCCCTCTTTAGGGTGGAAAGACATTTTTTTGTTACTTTCCATTGGATGTCACATACCAAGTACCCCTTAGTTGCACTTTGTAACCACACACTCCAAGCATGTGTTACGAACACCCATATCACTCGTACGGGTCATTATGATAGTATTTGGTTCTTATGTTCACTTTCTCATGTTTAAAATCACATAATTATAACACTAAATTGGAATATTAAATCTTACAATTTAAACATTTAAGAAAGCATGGAAACACACATAACATGTTTGAAAACTTAAAAGCAAACCTAAGCATGGTTTCTAGGCGTGGAATGATATCATGAATGATTAAAAACATGCAAATATGCTAAACTAAAATTTAAATATGATTATCATGTTAAAACTGAATTAATCATGCTATAAACTGAAAAATAAACATGCATGAACATGCTAGGAACTTGAAATAACAAGATAGAAGTTTTGGAAATTCCCTCCACCTCAATTTGAGTTTATTGTTCAATCTGGTAAAAGTTTTCCTTATCTACCACTTTCAGAACTTCAAAAACTTTCAACCACCAACAAAAGTACTCAACACAACTCACTATAAGACTAAAATTAAAGCTTCTCACTTGTGAACACAAGTGAAGTGAGAAGAGATGCTAAGAATAAGGCTTAGAACAAGTAAAAAGGGAGTTGTCAACTCTTTGCTTTGGAATGAGAAGAATGAAAGCATGAAGGCTTTATATAGATGTCCAAGAGCACTAGGGGGACGTCTTGGTCAGTCTTGGGCAGCTCACAAAGTTTGTACAAGTTTTCAAACAAGAGGGGACGGTTTGCATAAAGAGGGCAAGTATGCTCATGGTTTGCAAGTGGGACCACTATGGCTTTCTAATTTAAAAGATATGAGTACAATCTTGTTTTGTTTACTGACTATGTGTGAACACAAAAGAGAGTTAAATCATATTCTAATTCAAATGGGACATCCCATATTCTAATTTAAATCATATTCGAATTCATGGCAACTTTCCTTTTTGGTTTCCTTGCTTGTTCATCACACAAACACGTAAGGAATATTTTCCCATTCTCACACATGTACATACATAGTTGGGCCAATTTTGACTTAAGTGGGTGTGGGTGTACACAATTAAGTGGGGTGTATATCGAATCATATCTCATGGTTTCTAGACCATATAAAAGGTCTATTAATGTTGGTATACTATATCATTTGCATGGGTCATGGGATCATTTTACAAGGATTCAAATAAAGCAAACATCCCATGGAGCTTTGGTTAGGGTGAGGGTACATATGATCATGGTGTTCCACCCATGTGACTTGCACATGCATAGGATGGTACCAATGTTGTTTATTTTGTTAGTTCACGTCATGCTATTTTGTTTTGGGCTATTTCGATTCCTTGAAGTACCCTAAATGCCAATTCTTTCTAATTTGGATCCCTCGAAGGGCGTTGGGCAAATGAAAACCCTAATCTTGACCAATTATTCTAATATTTAGATATGTTGTCCAATTAGTTAGTTCATGTCACCTTACTTCGTTTCAGGTTGTTTTGGGTCCCTAAGGGTTACGAAATGAGATTTTTAGAAACCTACCAAATTTAGCCCTGAAATGAGCCTAATTTCATTTTGTAACCAATTTTACTAAACTAATTTTGAATTTCATTTAATTAAATATAGAGTTTTTCGGGTATTACAACCTACCCTCCTTAAAAAAATTTTATCTTTGAAAGTTGTACATAACTAAGGATTTCTAGTGAATAGGTGTGGATACTTGGTCTTGATTTTGCTTTCGAGTTCCCATGTAGCTTCTTTCACCTCATGATGCTTCTACAACACTTTCACCAACGAAATATCTTTCGTTCTCAGACTTTGTGCTTTTTCAACATGATTCAGAGTACTGCTTCCTTATAAGTAGCATCATCTTGAACTTCAGGTTCATATTTTCTCCAGTTTTCTTTTAAGTTCTAAGGAATAAGACCTCAACATTTCCTCTAGTGTCCAGTTGACTCTCTCAAACTTACTGACTTGATCTGTGGATCTGATTGGCAGGAACTAAGCCACTTTAGTGAGACGATCCACAATTACCCATACGGTATTTTTTTTCTAAGTCTTAGGGTATTTTTAGCACCTAACATATGGTCAGTTTGCTTATCCAATTCACTTTCTTCCATCAGGCTTGTGAGTCATTCGTCTTGCTTTTTATTCAACCCTCATCTAATGAAATATGTCAGATGGCAAGACTTGCTATAGAGATAGGCTTGTCTTTTATTTAGGGTTACACCCATCCTAAAGTCGTTAATTATTCAGTATAACCATTTGAGGTTGAACATTTCCCACCTTTGACTCAATGGACTTGACCACCTGGTAGGTTTTGGGATTGTTACTTCAAATGACTAGCACTTTCTTTTTTGTTCAAATATTTAACGTGGGACAACAAGAGTTCTTAAGGAATTCATTTTCATTAATTGAAAATTAGAGGTACAAAACCTTATTCAAAGCCAAAATCAATGCTAACATATAGTGAATCTTAAGAACTCTCTTCCACTAATTATATTCCAAAAGTGAATTTTTTTTTGTCCTAACATTGGACTACTAGGGTTTCTACTGAGGATATTGATCTTCTTGGGCCTCTACAATGAACATTCTAGCCTGGTTTTGACCATGACCCTGATTCTGCCCTTGGTTGGCATTTTGTTGTTGTTGTCTGCCTTGAGAACGATCATTTTAAGGAGCCTAAGCTGGTGCAGTCGGGATATTTCTTACTATATGGCCTCTCTGCTTGCACGCGTAGCACAACCCTGATCTCTTGGCTTGTTCCCTAGACTTGTTCTCGGCTTGCCCTTGTTTCTGTGGGGCATTACCATTCTTATTCTTTATCTGTGACTCGTGGACTTAAGCATTGGATATGACCACCATTCTCTTGATAGTAGACTTAACCAATTGGCGGGTCGGGCCAGTGTTACTTTACAAGTGACACGCACTTGTTCTTCTCTTTTTCAATATCTCGTGCCTTTGTATACAAATTCAAGATTACAAAATTTTCACTTCAATAAAATCAAGGCAAATTAAAAGAGATAAAGAAATTCAAAATATTTTATTCATAATAGAAAAATTGAAAGTACAAAACTTAAAAAAAAACTAATTATTACAGCGGAAGACTTCAAAATACTTTTTAGTAGAAAAGCATAAAAACTTTGGGCAACATGCCCTAAAAATGAAAAAAAATAATAATAAGGTAGAAATTTTCTAAGAACTATCCATGTTCAACTGCTTCATTGGTTTCACGTTCTTGAAAAATAAGAAAGGAAGGAGTGAGCACATAGCCCAATGGATCCTTTTCAAACAACCATCTTTCATATTCAAACTCATAACACGATCATAATTCAAACACTTGCAATCATTAAGCATTTCAAACAACAAGTTGTTCAAGTTGAGTCTTAGACCAAAAGGGCCTTTAATCCCTTGATACTCTTAACTAAGTAAACGGGGCCCACTCGGCATCAACCCGTTAGTGGCACGTGTCGGCATCAAACCGTTACACGTGGTGACTCACAAGGTACTCTTGTACACGACCCTTAAGTACTTAGGTCTTAAAACCATATGACCTAACTCATATGATGTAATACCCTAGAATTTTGTCAAAAAATTTAAAATAAATAAAATAAGTTAAGTGAATTAATTTAAAAAATTTTAAGAAATTTTGGGTGCAAATTGTGGGTTGGCACATGAAAAATAAAATATATTAGAGATATAAAAAAATTAAGTAAATAAGACCTTAATTTGATAATTAAATGAAAATTAAGGTTTAGTAGAATTAATTATGAAATTTAAGGAGTTGCTTAAGAAATAAATAGAAATAATACATATATAGGTTAATATGTGTATGAATAAGGTGTGTGGTAGCAGAATAAATGTTAATACTACATATTATCGGAATATGTGCAATTAAATAAAAATATAATGTACATGTATTTTTAAAAATAAATCAAACATTATATAAATATTAATTAATAATTACATAAATTATTATCTGAAAATGAAATAAAAAATAAATAAAAATACATGGAAAAGGAAAATGTAGATTATCATTAAAATATTAAAGAAATGAAAAAAATATCAAATAAATGCAATATAAATAATTAGAAAGGGGAAAACATTAGTAAGTCCATAAAATAGAATGATTTGTGCAATATAACCAAATTTTTGTCAATTAGAAAGTGTATAATTGCTGAAATTCGGATTATAGAAGCTTTAGAAAGTGATTTGGTAATTAGAAACTGCATCCAACGGTCCAAACCCGATCTGTCCGATCCAATGAATGACATCAAAGCCTTAAACAACGTCCAGGAGCACCGAATCACGAAGATCTGACGGTCTGCAATCAACAAGATCGATCCAACAGTTTAGATCAAGGCGCACGACATCAATCGCGAACGAGATCTGAAAATGAAATTTGAGGACGGTTAACGGCCTACGGTGAACTCGTTAATTTTGATCGCGATTAAGTATTGGAATCGAGGATGATCAACGGCCCAAAAAAGCGTGTTCTATCAATCGCGAACCGAGTACTGCGCTCGAGGTTGATCGGACGTCCGAGATCTCACCCGCCTAATCTCAATCGTAAACCCAGTACTGTGATCGAGGAGATCCAACGGCCTATCTTCCACCCGCCCGATCTCAATCACGAATGTAATCTCGAGGACGATCCAATAGCTGATATCCTATGCTCCGAATTAAATAACCGAAATTCTGAATTAAATCAATAAAAATACATCAAAAATCTAAAAATTAGTTACTAAATTCCCAAAAATTTCCAAAAAAATTTCCTTCTAATCTCATATGCTTGGGGGGCACGAAAACTTGAATTATTGGCAAATTTCTTACAATTAGAGCACCACAAACTTGCTATTCTATACACTTTTGAAGCCTACATAAACCCCTCATGCTCACAAATCAAATCATCCCAAGCAACAAGAGTTTAGTTTTCATCTTGTGCTTCAAGCCCTCTTCTTGGCACCCCTTCTCACTTTTCTTTTCTCTCTTGAGTGTGAGAAGTTCTTGGTTTGGGGATTCTTCTTGGGTGATTGTCCTGGTGTTTGAGCATTGGGAACTATTGCTTCAACTTTGGGGGAAACTACATATCAAGGTGGAAATGATTTCTCTTACACCTTTTTTCTTATTCAAAGTTCTAGCATGTTCATTGGTTGTTTGATTTTTGAAATCATGAATAATTTTAGTTTAAGTATGCTAAAATTATTCTAATGTAATAGTTTACAAAGTTGTATACTACATATGTGGTTCTCTTACACCTTCGTTGCTTGTTTATTGAAATTTCGACAGAGGTTGTCTTCTTCTATGCACTTTTAGAAAATCAGCAACTTCAAGAATATAAAATAAATTTAAAATCCTAACTTCTCTCTAAAAATCACTCAAGAACACAAGAACGTGAGAAGAGGTTGTCGAGAAGGGGGCTAGAACAAACAAAGAGGGAAGTGTCAACTCTTTGCTTTGGGATGAAGAATAAGTGTGCACAAGGGGGGTTTTATATAGATTTTTCAAGAAACATGGGGCCCACGATTTTGGCAACTTTGATTAGGATCTCCCCTCATATGCGACGGCTAGGTTTGCACACAAATCACAAAGGGACGGTTAGGGTTTGAAGTTCAAGGATATGATGGTAATCTTCACTTGGCGCCAAGATAGTGTGTTTTTGGGTTTAGAAAACTTTCTTGTTCTTGTTTCTTTGGTTTCTTCTCGTATGTGATGGCTATGATTCCCTTGTGAGCATGGATTAAACTTTTAGAAACTTCTAATTAGGTTCCTTCACATGTGTGCACACTCATACTCACACATGTGGCCAATTTCGAGGTGTATGTGCTTATGGTGCACTTTCTCATTGCTGGGTGGTCATGCATTCATGGGTCCACATGAATTTAATAAAATTCATATCTCCTATCACAACTGCCCCTGATTGGGTTTCTTCGTCCCTCAACTCATTTAACACTCTACCTCCCTCGAATCCCTTTCTTTTTTGAGAACGTGGACCCCACCACTTGGCCGAGAGGCGCGCCAGTGTCATGTTATTTCAATTTTCCACTCTTTCCATTCCAGTCCCAAATCTTTGGGATTTCCTGAATATCATTATCTCATAAAAATTACTTAATAATGTAACACGTGATCTTAGTAAAAATTCAATCTCAATAATTGAAACATAAGAGGTAAAAAACCATGCTCATGCAATGATTAAAAAAACATTTTAAATAAAATAATTTCATATCATTAATCATTTTCAAAATTCAAAGGTACATAGTCTTTGTGTCTATTATAGTGGAATAAATCTTAAATAACAAAATTTGGGCCAACATGTCCGATAATTAAATAGCCTAGAGATTGAAACTTGTGTGAAAATAGAAAATTGTTTGATCAGGACACGAAACTGGGAAGCTTCTATATCTTTTAGTTTCTATGTAGTATGGGATGCATAGGAATTCTAGGGTATGGAGGAAACCTGGACTCGAAGAACGATGGACCATGTGTGGCAAATGATTAGTAACTCTAGACGAATGGGTTTCTCTATGCTCTATTGGTATGGCACAATTGGGTATAAAAGGCTGGAAAACCTAAGTTATCGAGCAATTAGTGAAATTGTTTTGGTGAAGTTCTATTTTGGGTGAAAGCCTAAGTAAAGGGGTAGAGTAGTATTCGACACTTGAACTAGAAAGCTTAGGTGGAGGCTGAGGACTTTGCGATGCTAACATAAACTATTTGATTGTATTATTGCGTGATATGCATGCTTTACTGTTTATTTTCTTTGAGACCAATTCCCATAACTATGCATGAAAAAGAACATAGAAGAAAACCTCTAGGCCACTAAACAAATCGAGAACCTAGAAACTGAATCTAGAGTCATGATAGCACGAATGTTTGATGAAACAAACACCAACATTGAAAATATGAACTGGGAAGAGTTCAAGGAGATCTTCTGCAAAAAGTTATGTCCAGAGGCTACCCTAAGAAAGCTACAAGAAAATTTTGTAAAACTCAATCGAAGAGATCTCATCTTAATTAGTACGAGAAAAAATTCATAGAGTTGGCCAAATTGTAACATCTTGAAAATTCATATGAAATTTGAAAATTTATTTAGAGAACTATACAGAGTTGACAGATGAAAAATTTGGTAAGTCCTAGTTTAGCCAAATAAGGAATAAAATCAATTTAACGGATTTTTGGGAGAAAATATATGAATATAATGTATAAAATGGGATATCATAGCCAAAAAATACAAGGATATATGCAATTTTTGATGAAAACAAGATTAGAAAGTCAATTTGGATTAAGATTTGGCAAAAATCCATAAATAGAACATGAAATTCGGCTGAAAATCATATAAAATTAACTTAAAATGTATCCAACAGCTGCAAACCGTAGATCTGAATTTGATCTCATGATCCGATGGCTGCAAGACGATCCGCACCAAATCTTGAGCACACAGGATAGTGATGATCGAATGGACAGAGATGATCGAGGACGATCAGGCGGCTGCGATCAAAGCAGGAAAACCATGATCGCGAAGACGCATGGTGCGACTTTGCGCACGCCAATCTCGACCCTCCGATCATATTCGTGTGCGTGTCTCGAGGCCAATCCGACACACTGAATTATAGTCGAATTATAAAATATGAAAAAAAATGCAAAAATCAACGAAAAATTCACCGAAAATACCAAAAAATTGGGATAACCACCAAAAATTGATTTTTGACTTCCGAGAAATTTTTAAAAATACATATTTTTCGCTTACAATTAGGAAATACAAAATTGTAGAGAATTTAGGTGTTTTACTCCAAGAAGAACTCAAAATTTTCTATTTTTTCCCTTTAAAAATCTATATAACAAACTCCCCTCTTCTTGGCACCTCTTCTCACCTTTCTTTCCTCTCTCTTGTGTGTGAGAAGTTTCTCTCTTGGGTTGGAGAATTAATTTGGGTGATCTTCATTGGAACTAGTACGTGGGGGAATTACTGCAGAAATTTCTAAAGAAAGCATCACAAAGTGGAAGTAATTTCTAGAACACCCTTCTGTTCTTATTTAAATTTATGTCATAATCATTGTTTTTGTGTTTTTCACTGAAATAAAATATTTTCAATTTTTGTTTCAGAATTTTAAAATTTTATTTTAGTTTTTCAACTTTGATCCATATTTAAACAATTATATCATCCATGCCATTTTAGTATCATGCTTAAACTTTTAAATTAAAGTATGATGCATGTTTTATGAGTGTTTCATGAATTGATTGTGTATATTCTGAATTTTAGTTTGATTTCATATTCTGAAATTTATTTTATTAGATCGTGATATGAGAGTTAAGCTGAGATGATGGTGATAATAACCACGTACCATCATAGTGGTCAAGCCGACGCTATGGATGTTCTTTTCGTATGTAACACCATAACCCCTGCATTCTTTGAGCATTGGACAACCACCATTATTTTGACGGTGGACTTAACCAATTGGCGGGTCGGGCCGGTGTTACTTTACAAGTGACATACACTTGACTTTCTATTTTTCTATACCACGTGCCTTAGAATAATTTCAATAGTACAAATTCATATTTAATAAAATCAAGGCAATTAAAGGTAAAGAAAAATTTAACTTCTTTATTAATAAAAGAAAGTATACAACTTTGTAAACTATTACATTATTGATCAATGATCTCAAAATGATGCTATAAGTGTTCTTTATGTAACACCCCAACCCCCGTATCTTTAAGCATTGGACACGACCACCATTCTCTTGACAGTGGACTAAACCAAACGGCGGGCCGGGCCAGTGTTACTTTACAAGTGATGCACACTTGACATTCTTTCTATTTCAATTATTTCATGCCTTGATTGTATTTAACAGTACATAGCTTAAATTGAAAAATTTAGTAAGGCAATAATAAAAGAAATAACTGAAATTCATAAACTTAATTAATTAAATAAAATTGAGTACATAATTTGATTTTAAAAAAAATAATTACAGCGGAAGTCTTAAAACTTGGGCAACATGCCCTTACATAGAAATTAAAAACTTTTTAAATAAAAGAATCTATGTAATTTTCATGGTCTTCATGTAAATTCATTACCTAAAAATTAGAAGGAAGGGTGAGCACATAGCCCAGTGGATCTTTCTAACATTTAACTCATTATTTCAATTCAAACAAACCAAGCATATCAAAAACTTTTGTACATTAGGCGATTCAAACAATTTCTTGTTTATGGTTAACATTTAGACCAGAAGATGTTAATCTCTGTGTTCCACATCTTTGGGAGAAAGAAACACTCTTGGAAACTCAAACCCCATATCTATCAAGTGGGATCACTCTTGGAAACCCAGTTCAAAATCGTCAATGGTAAACCGGCAAGCCGGGTCGGGGGGTGGAACACACACGATGATGTCTGTCCCTAGGCCTATCATCACACTAGTACGTGGATTGAATCATTATTTACTCTTTTCTTAGTGATAAAACACACAATATTAGATTAAACCATTGATGCAACATATCCAAAACAAGAATCAATAAATATTTATTCATGGCATAATTAATGTATAACATGCATCAATATTCTTAATTTCTAAACATGCATAACATGTATATTCATGACACATCAAATAAATAAAGCATGCATATTTAATCATATAGTCAATCAATCATCTTCAAAACATCATCACACATGCAAGACTTATTCAAATTAAAATAAAGAAGCAGAGGTTAGAAGTCACTTCCACCTTAAATACGTCTCTTCTGTACGCCTCAGAAATCTGGCAGCGTTCCGTTGCTTCAAGTCTTCCAAACACTCAAGAACTCTCAAGAATACTCAAGAACACTCAAGAATAGTTCAAGATCATTTAAGAACTAAGGGGATTGCCAAGAAGAAGGCTAGAGAGATTCAAGAGGGACTAGTATGCTCTTGAATTGGGATGAGATGAATTGTGAGCATGGGGGGTGTTTATATAGAGTTCAAAAGGGTAGAGAATGACAAGTTTGTGGTGTTTTCTTTATACGAAACTTGCCAATAATTCAAATTTTCATGCCCCCAAGCATAGGAAAATAGCAAGTGAGTTTGGAATTTGGAAACATGATTTTTCAGAATTTTTTTGGGAATTTTTTTCGAATTTAATCGGTTGATTTTCATTTATTTATCGGAGCAAACGATCCTGACCGTCGGATCGTTATCGATCACAGCACCAGATCTCCGATCGGGCGGATGAAATATTGATCATTAGATTTTCCTCGGATTTCACACGTAGATCTCAGATTTATTGTAGCCTCAAATCTCAACGCTCCGATCTTCCTCGAGCGTTATCGATCACAGCACCAATTCACGATTCACCCAAAAAAGAATCAAATCAGATCTGTCTGATCTTCCTCGTGAACAGTACGCAGATCTGGTTCGCAATTAACAAAAACCACCTGGATCGTTGGATTTGGATTAATCGACTATGGCCCGTTGGATTTTCCTCGATCCATGCACACGTTCGCGATTACCGAATGCGTGTTTGATCTCCGCCGTGGGATGGATCTCGAGCACAGCATCCGATCATGATCACCGATCTGGGCCGCACAATGATCCTCGAGTCTAGTGTCATTCTTGATCAGATGAGATACATATGAATCGTTAGATCAGCTTGATCGTTTCTAGGCTATTGGATCTCATTGATTCAATGCTCCTAGGTGTCGTTTTGGACTTCAATCTCACTTGTTGGATTTTTGAGATTCGTTTTGGACCGTTAGATGCAGTTTCTAATTACCAAATTGCTTTCTAATAATATTATTGTCCGAATTTTTCTAATTAGACACTTCCTAATTGATAAAAACTTGATTTTCTTGTATATTCCTTTCTATTTTGATAATTTGCTAATATCTTTCCCTTTCTAATTATTTACTATTGCATTTATTTGATATTTTTCTATTTCCTTAATATTTTTAATGTCAATAATTAAATAATCTATATTTTCCATTTCCATGTATTTTTATTTATTTTATATTACATTTTCAGATAATAATTTATGTAATTATATACTAATAATGCTTTATTTATTTTTAATAAATACATGTACATTACATTTTTATTTAATTATATAAATTTTCTATGTACATATTCCCATAATATGTAGTATCAACATTTATCGTGCTAACACACACCTTATTCATACACATATTAACTTATATGTGTATATATACTTTATTTTTATTTATTTATTTCTTAAGCAACTTCTTAAATTTCATAATTAATTCTACTAAATTGCAATTTTCATTAAATTATCAAATTATTGTCTTATTTGCCTAATTCTTTATTATATCTCCAATATATTTTATTTTTCATATGCCAATCAACAATTTGCACCAAAAGTTTTCTTAAAATCTTTGGAATTAATTCACTTAACTTATTTTTTAAATTATTTGACAAAATTCTAGGGCATGACACTTTACATACATTAAGTGTATATGGGGCTCATCACTATGTGTGGATGGGTAGAATTTAAAGTACTTGGAATTTGGACATGAGATCCTTATTCCAATGGAATATGACAAGATGAATTGTCTTTCCATCCAAGAGTAGAGTATTTTAAATAGAACATCAAGGGATTAGAACCCATTTTAGTCTTAAAGTCAACAATAACCAAAGATGTTGTTTGAATCGCCTAGTTGTTTACAAGTGTTTGAATTTGGATGCGCTTATGATTTGAATTACTAACTTAGTTGTTTATAGAATGATCCACTGGGCTGTACTATCACCCCTTCCCCTCTTATTTTTCAGGAAATTGAATCTTGAAGACTACGAAGTACTTTATAGGATTTTAAATTTGAAAAGTTTATATGTAAGAGAACGTTACCCAAATTTTGATTATTTAAATTAAGAATTCTGCTAAATTTTAGTTCTTAATTTGAGTTATGCACTCTTTTATTATTAGAATTTCAAATATGTATTTCTTTATTTTATTGAACTTATAAAGATTGGAGCATTTCTTTTATTCCTTTGTGATAGTCTTATTAAATTAAAGATTAAATTGTATGGGTTGTGTGCTCATTATGATTAATAAGAACTTGGGATAATTGAAATAAAATGTAATACTAATTGTGTACTTGTAACGTAACATGGCCTGGTTTGCCTTGTGATTTGCAAAACAATCAAGCCTTGGGGGTTGGGGTGTTATAAAGATGGTATCAGAGCCCAGTCTTTAGATACCTTGGGCTAGAAATAGAAAGTTAAGCCTAAACATGTGTTGTTGGCCAAGAATTAGAAAGTTTAATCTCATACCAATGGTGGTATTAGATTTAGAAAGCATTAACTCAATTAGGATTGACTTGTGCTTTGAGTTGAAATTAGAATACCCTACCTTCTATTTTGAAAAATTGTTCTAGAAAGTGTTTTCAAAAAGGGAAGAAACGTTTTGAAATGTTTTGTTTGGATACAAAGACTGCAAGTTGAGATGATAGTGGGTAAGCCTTGTCCTAAGTAAAGCTAAACTTTGAAAGGAAGGTGGGTTATCTCGCCCCTCGAAAGCATAGTTGCTAAGTTGTAATACCCCATAATTTTGTCAAATAATTTAAAAAAAATTAAAATAGGTTAAGTGAATTAATTTCAAAAATTTTAAGAAATTCTTGGGTACAAATTGTGGGTTGGCACATAAAAAAAAAATATTGCAGATATAATATAAAATAGGCATATAAGACCTTAATTTGATAATTAAATGAAAATTTTAATTTAGTAGAATAATTATGAAATTTGCTTGAGAAATAAATAAATAGAAATAAAGGATACATACACATATAGGTTAGCATAATAAATGTTAATACTACATATTATAGGACTATGTACATAGAAAAATTTGTATAATTAAATAAAAATGTAGTAAACGTGTAATTATTAAAAATAAATCAAACATTATGTAAATATTAATTTATAATTACATAAGGTATTATCTGAACATGAAATATGAAATAAATAAAAATATATGGAAATGGTAAATATGGATTATTTAATTAAAGGTATTAAAGAAATAGAAAAATATCTAATAAATAAAATATTAAATAAATTAGAAAGGAAAAAAATATTAGTAAATCATCAAAATAGAAGGGAATATACAAGAAAATCAAGTTTTTATCAATTAGGAAGTGTCTAATTAACAATTTTCGGATAATAACAACCTTAAAAATCAAATTTGGTACTTAGAAACTGCATCCAACGGTCCAAAACAAATATGCAAAATCCAACGAATGAAATCGAAGCCCAAAACAACACCTAAGAGCACCGAATCATTGAAATGAACGACCCAAAAACAATCTGCCTCATCTAATGGTTCAGATTCGATCATTTGATCACAATGACACTGCACTCGAGGTTCATCGTGCGGCCCTGATCGGTGATCAAGATCGGATGTTGTGCTCGAGATCCATCCAACGGTTGAGATCAAAGCTGCAGGAATCAATCGCGAACGGTGCTACGCTCGATGACAATCAGATGGCTCGGATTCGATACTTCTTCGATCAATTGTGAAGCAATGCCTTACTTGAGGTTGATCATCGGTCCCAGATTATGTTCACTTGATTCGACGGCCCAAATGCGTTTCATTAATCGCGAACTAGATTCGCGTACTGTGCTTGATGACAATCAGACGGGTCGGATTTGATGATCGCAAACGTGTGTTTTGCTCGAGGCTCATCCGATGGTGGAGATCTTAGATGCCCTAATGATCGTGCTGTAATCGAGGAAATCTATCGGTCTGGATCAGATTATCTGCATTGACGCGATCGAGAACGATCCAACGATCCACAGCTAACCCGAAAATCCTAATCATGATCTGATGCGGCGATCGAGGAAAATCTGACAGGCTAGATAGAACTTGAATTTGTGATCGTGATATGCATATCTCAAGGACGATTCGAGCGTCCATATTTAATGCTCCGATTAATAATCGGTGAAATCCAATTAAATCCAAAAAAAATCCAAAAAAAATAAAAAAATATTCCAAAAGAATTCGAAAAATTATGTTTCCAAATTCCAAACTCACTTGCTATTTTCCTATGTTTGGGGGGCACGAAAATTTGAATAATTGGCAAGTTTCCTACAAAGGAAACATCAAAACTTACCATTCTACACTATTTTGAACTCTATATAAATGACCCCTAATCCTCACATTGTGTTCATCCCAAATCAAGATCATACTAGTCCCTCTTGACTTTCTCTAAGCCTTCTTCTTGGCAATCCCCTTAGTTCTTGAGTGTTCTTGAGAGTTCTTGAGTGTTTGGAAGTCTTGAAGTAACGGAACTCTGTCTGATTTCAAAGGTGTGCAATAGAGACACATTTAAGGTGGAAGTGACTTCTAACTTCTATTTCTTTATTTTAATTTGAATAAGTCTTGCATGTGTGATGATGTTTTGAAGATGATTAATTGAATATATGTTTTAATATGCATGCTTTTGTATATGTTGCATCGATGGTTTAATATGATATTGTGTGTTTTATCACTAAGAAAAGATTAAATAATGATTCAATCCACGTACCGGTGCGATGATGGACTACATAGTGTCATCGTGTGTGTTCCACCCCCCGACTTGGCTTGTCGGTTTACCATTGACGATTTCGAACTGGGTTTCCAAGAGTGATCCCACTTCATAGATATTTGGGTTTGAGTTCCGGTTTGTCATTCTCTCTCCCTACGATGTGGAACACAAAGATTAAACTCTTTCGGTCCGAATGTCAACCAAAACAAGAAATTGTTTGAATCGCCTAATGTACAAAAGTTTTTGATATGTTTGGTTTGTTTGAATTGAAATAATGATTTAAATGTTAGAAAGATCCATTGGGTTGTGTGTTCACCCCTTCCTTCTATTTTTCAGGTAATTGATTTACATAAAGACTATTAAAATTAGTGAGGTTCTTTTATTTAAAAAGTTTTTTTAATTTTTATGTAAGGGCATGTTGCCCAATTTTGAATAAGACTTACGCTGAAAGTTAGTATTTCTATTTTGAGATTATTGATCAACAATGTAATAGTTTACAAAGTTATGTACTTTCTTTTATTAATAAAGAAGTTGAATTTTTCTTTACCTTCAATTGCCTTGATTTTATTAAATGTGAATTTGTACTATTGAATTTACTCTAAGGCATGTGGTATTAAAAAATAGAAAGTCAAGTGTGTGTCACTTGTAAAGTAACATGACCCAACCTGACAATTGGTTAAGTCCACCGTCAAAATAATGGTGGTGTGTCCAAATGCTCAAAGAATGCGGGGGTTGGGGTGTTACATAAGTAGTATTTGGTCTTGTAGCCCGATCTGGAGGTTGTCCCACCAGCTTGTATGAGTGGTCTAAGTTCTGAAACACTCTTACTTTCTATAGAAGAAAGTCGGAAAAGGATGCCAAAAGTGGCGTCTTGGCTAAACAGAGGTTGTAAGTCAACTAAGATTGAAACTCTAGGTCTAGGGAAGTGACCTTAGAAAGAAATGTGGGTGAAACAGTAGATCAAAAGCATAAAACTTTAGGACATAGGTTAGAGATTGAAAATGTGTGAGAACAAAATCATTATTTGGTTAGGACACGAGATCAGAAAGATTCTATATTTTTGGTTTCTGTGTGGTATGGGATGAATAGAAATTTGGGGTTATGGAGGAAGCGTGGACTCGGAGAATGGTGGACCATGTTTAGTAAATGATCAGAAACTTTGAAAGAACTTGTTTCTTTATGTTTGGCTAGTATGGGATGATCAAATATAGTGGGCTCAGGACACCTTAATTATCGAGACATTTGCAAAATTTTTTGGGTGTGACAATTTTCAAACTAAAAGTCTAAGTAAAGGAGGTAGAATGGGATGGGACACTTGAACCTAGAAGCTTAAATGGAAGCTTGAAACTTTGCTATGCTAGTGTAAAATTGCTTGATCATATGATTGTTTAAAAAACATGCTTGATTTATATATGTATATGAAACCAAATCTTGTACCCAAGAACAAAAAAGAACCTAGAAGCATAAATTGTTAGGCCACTAAACAAATCGAGAACTTAGATACTTGAATCTAGAGTCATGATGGTACAAATAAAATGAAAAGCTACGAAATTTGAACTCGATGAATGAATATAGACGGGATGACTATCTTTTCAAGTCTAGGAAAACATTTTATATCCCAAGGATAAGGAAAGATGGGTTGTGTGGACTAGATTATGATTTTCTTAAATCTTTCATTGTGATGCCTTATCAGATACTGAAATGGCTCTTGACTTAGAGATAATGGCTGGATTCAAGAGATATGCTACCAGAGCTGCCATGTTTGGTAGAGACATTTTGGAAAAGGTTCTAACTCTGGAACAAGAGCTTAACCTAGAATGGTGGATGAGGGGAAAAAAAAAGGCACGGGAATGAAAAAGGGAACCAAGAAGCCCAAAAGAAGAATAAGAGTGGTGAGTAAGCACCACATACACAAAAATAGGGGCAACATAAAAAAGAGTCAAAAAAACAAGCAATGAAGTAGGGATTGTGCTACGTGCGTAGGCAGAAGGGTCATGTCACACCCCGACCCCCGGACCGGACATCATATCCGTCAATGTAAAACCCCGTCATCGGGCGTCGCGCGGCTCCAAGCTCGGCGCGTGGTTCGCCGAGGCACCGGGCGTGCAACAATTATAATCAATCTTTTCACAAACCTCTATACGTGAGGTTTAAATCATTTATTAATTTTAAATAGTCATTTTATTCATGCTTCACTAAGCAGTTGATTTCAAATCAAATTCACTGGATGTTCAAAATCATATTTATACTGGAAATCAAGATAATAGTAGCGGAAGCACTA
>JAJIYU010004843.1:0-23425 GCA_030144865.1 Tinospora cordifolia
ATTTTGAGCACAAAATATTGAAATTGTCAAAGGAAATATTTTGAAAACATTTTATACAATTCAAACAACCTTTTGAAAACATTCATTTTTCTTAGACCAAGCAAAATATCATAATAATACACGGCGGATACCAGTTTCTAAAACAAACATAGAGATCCAATATTATGTTTTCCAAAACACACAATATTAAAAAATATTTTTGTTTCCAAAATTGATTTAGCATTTCAAAAACGATCTATAATGAGACAATATCACAGAATTTTGAGCATTAACAAATTGAAAATATTTTTTTAAAGATACCAGAAACAAAAACTTATCCAACGGTTATTAGAGAATATGCATCATTTCCAATTCCAAAATATTATAAAGTATACCATATTCTAATCATATCATCTTCAGTTTCTAAAATTAATCTAGCATTCCGTAATCCGATTTTTAAAACTTAGAAGAGAATCAATGAAAATCTTGTTGTCAAAAAATATCAATATTCAGTTTTTCAAAAACCAAAATCTACTGTTAGTGATTTTCATAATTATGAAGCACTATATAGTTAACGATAATTTCATATTTTAAGAGGCAATAACAACTTTATAATATTTAGATTCTAAAATCCAATAATGGCATGCAATAAATCAGTTTCTAAAACAAATAGCACCATACAATCTTTTCATAGAATAATACAATTGCAAGATTTATAACAGTAATATTCCATTTTTTAGCATGAAATAAAACATTCCTAACAATATCATTTCCAAAATATTAATAGCACCAAAAAGAGAAATATCATTTCTAAAATATTAGCAATATTTCTAGAATATATGAATGTTAATTTAATAAGACATTTTAACACCAAACATGTAAACTCGTATTTGAAAAAATGCTACGTCACATATGAAGTGACATTTTCCTAACAAATAGATTTTTGAATTTGTGATATCATCTCGATAATTTGAGTAAGGGTTAGAAGTTCAAATTATACGTTGTACCTTTTTTATTCCTATAACTTTTAGGTTTAACCAACCAATTGCATTTTTCTTTTTTTATTATTATTAATTATACTTTTTCATTTATGCATTAGTCCACATTGATTATTAATTATGTAACAAATATAACTACTAAGTAGCTCAAGTAGTTCACTGTGATGTAGTCGTTAGCTTAAATGTTTAGTGAGAAAATAAATTTAACAACTATGATTCATCTATATTGAAAAAAAGTTATATTTTGTGTCATGCAGTAGTTGTATAAACTAATATCTGACCAAAAAATAATAATAATAATAATAAAAGAAAGTTTGGGTCTTAAAAATCAACACAAAGAAGAACCAATACCCTTCATACACCAGAATCAAAATCAAGACTAAGACCTTACATTCGGCATATCAAATATAGTTTTATAAAGTATAGGCTTCATGGTTGAGAAAGCTCAATCCTTTTTGGATCACGAATTGAGGTTGTTCAACTCCCTCTTTCTGTTGTACTTAGAATAAAAATTACTACTTGACTAACATTAAGTTCCAACCAAGTTGAACTCACCCAAGGGGGGCTTGACCATGCCTGTCATGAAATCCCTCACTTGCAAGGCTAAAAAAAACACTATTTAACAAGAAAAATCCTGAGCCCATTGGGGGTTTCCAAGGTCCTTATGTAGCACGTACAATGTACAAGATAGGGAAAGGAAAGTAACTCTTCATATATTAAATAGTGATCGGATATACCACAGAATCGTTTGAAGGTTAAATCTTGCAAGGTTCGTAGCTTAATCAAACTGCAACTTTCACATCAATCATCAAAGTTACAGATTGACCAGCAAGATACAAATACAAAAATGCCAGTTTCTCCCAAGCCAAGCAGGCAGAAACTCATCTTCAGGCTACCAAGGAAGAGGGAGGGAAAGAGTTAGAAAAAGAAATTAATATAAAAATAAAAAAGCTATTAGAACAAGCTAATCGAAAAATATTTTACACAACACTCTCTTCGACCTGGGGTTTTAACCAACCAGGAACAGGGTTCCAAGGGCACTGCTTGACTCCCTCGTTTGATGTGAACCACAGATGGAATGGCAGACAACTAGGTTCCAAAAATATGTCTATGAACCGGTGCATCAAATTTTGCAACTATATCGCTCCATGACTTCTCCACAACTAGAACAGAGTCTTCTGATAGGTGCCCAACAAAATGAACTGGATCTCTGAAAGCACTGAAATTAAAATTTCTTCTTTGCTTGTGATTACACTGGAAACTGGAATCCTTCAGTTTACGCTTAATTCCAACAGCATTCACTGAATTTCCCAATTCTTTGCACGACAAGTCAAGACCATTTGTCAAATTACAGTCATCATCTTGATCTATTGGCTTGCCAAAGTCGATCAAACACATTGCCCTAAAAACATAGAAGAAAAATCAGGGGGCATCAGAAACAACCAATTATAAAAGAGACCTGAAACCATGAAAAAAAAATTATTATTACATATATACACCACCGCCAACAGATGCAGAAAAATAAAAGGTAAAGCAGGTAAGAAATGCAAAGACAACAAACAGGCTCTAGTTTAACAATAGAATAAGACCCAACAAGATCGGGCCTTCTATTGGAAGTAAAAAGGATCAAGCAGGAACAGTTAAAATTGACATGTCACATCCCCTGGCTTGTACATATGTAGTAATGCATGTACATAAACCAAAGAGTCCCGCTTAAATTAATATCTGAAATGATGAAAATTACAAATATATCTCCAAATCAGAACAGTTGAATACTCAAGAAAGGGAATTCAACAACGATCCAACATACTCCTAATATCTTTCTTCACTAAAACAACGCCACTTCTCAAATGCACTTAGATTTTAGCTGCAGGATCTTGACAAAGCAGTAAATATTTGAATTAAAACCATGCATTTACAATGAAATTTAAATATCTCTAACAAGAATATCTGCAGTAAATTCTTTTTCAGGTGAAGAAAGGAGATCAAGACACACCTGGCACTGTAGATGACAACAGAAGTTGAATTCTTAGGAGGAAAGGAAAGCCCGATAACCTCCCCTGGAAACTCCAAAAATCTCCTTGGCAAAAGAAACGTGTTTTGCTTCGACCATTCTCCCAATTGCTTTGCCTCCACGTCAAATACATACACTTGGTTTGAAGAGGTCGTAATGATTAGGATACTGCTATTACTTGGAGGAAAACCGCCAGCAGTAACAGAAGCCCCATCTAGTCTAGCTATGAACCAGTGTTGCCTGTGAAGTAAACAGCAAAATAACTAGTAAAACATCATGCATACCAAAAGACTCTTTTATGAGTGAACCTTTCAGTAACAATAATAAATTAAAGCATGTTATGTATGAGCTTTAATGACATCAAAAACATCTATATCATCTGCTGAGGGTGATACTGATTTGTTGGGTTTTGAACACCAGTAAATCAATCTAATACGTGACAGAATTATTTGAACCATAAACCAAGCCAATCACTAAACAAGTTAATGCAGTTTGATCAATAAATGCCTACCACCACGGGTGAAGAAATCAATTATGCAAAAAAGATTACAATACACAAAAAGGTCATCCATTGGTGGTCAAGCCAGAGCAAATTTTACCCATACTTTTGAGCCAACCTAACTTTTTGGATGAGATGTTCTATAACCCAAAACCAACTCCACCTAATATTCATTGGCATCCAACCACTATGTAGTCACATATGCCTTCAAGGAAGCTCAACAGTACATCACTTTGTTCATTTAGAAAAGATAAACACACAAAACACAAAAAACCTTCAAAAGAAAAAAGAAAAAAAAAGGAAAAAAGGACATGGTGGGACATTAGACAAATTCTTGCCCGATGATGACCCTAGAAATTTGTACCACAAGTCAGATTAATTAGATACACATTTAAGAACTTTGAGTCGTTGATTCCATTAACACTATAATTATTCACATTATAATTGTTCAGATCTAGTAGAATCCAAATTATTTAATTTGGGTAGGATTAGAGATTTATTTGTTTACTTGATCACAAATCTCATCACCAATTCTAAATATGCGAACAGATATATCAAATAAGATCCCCCAAAACCCTACTTGAGAATGCAACAAGACATAATATAGCACCAGAGAAATTAAGCCAGAATCCTTAAGCAACCAAAGAAAATAAAAAAAAGGACTAAATACCTCTTTTGAATACAACAGAAATATTTCAATGCTGAAAGTGGGATGAAATATCCCTTTAAAAAAAAAGACTCAATACCTTTGAACCTCAAGATTGAATATATAAATATCTCCAAAGCAATTGGCAGTAGCTAACCACTGTCCATCTGAACTAGTGAACATCTTTGTGATGGGAGGTTCATTGGGTAGTGAATTGTTGTCAACCTCCTTCCGTCGAGGTGTGAAGGAGTATAATAGTTCTGCTCGGTCAACATCCACAACCTATAAAACAGGGACGAGAATGAATAAGAAAGGACTTTCAAACAAAAAGAAATTCAATCAACAAAAAGAGTGCTTCAATGGTACTCAAGTGAAATGGACAAAATAATCACTATTAGTTTATAACTGTCCTATGGACTTAACATCATGAAACTAGAACATAAGTACAAAAATGACATTTACAGTAAGATACAAGCAAAATGACAATTGCAACATAAATAGAACACGAGACGGATAAATCTTTTATTTAGAAGAAAGAATAAGCCTTCCAAATAATATTTTATATGTAACACCTTTAAAATTCCTATATGGTCTTCCTTTTAGTGGACATAAAATTGAATTATATCATACAATACCCTACCATTCAACCAAAACAAATGGCTATAATTAATTGTAGTAAATTAATTATATATTATTTTTTAAAAAAAATGAATGAAAAGCTTGCTTTCAATGGTCATACAAAACCCACATTTCTTATCCACATATATTGAAGGAGATACACATGGATCTCAAATCAGCAAACAATATAACTAGGGATTGGGCATCATTGCCCCTTGATTTAGTTTGATTTATTGGATAGCCCAGAACTAATGGAAAAAAGGACAAATACCTACATGAGAGAAAGCACAAACTTACATATATCTTTCTATCGTGACCTGCTATCATTAATTGAGAAGAATCAGTACTAAAAACCATGGAATGGGCAAAAGGGAGTTTTCGAGGCAGTTCCCTTTTTTTGACATCCATCACATTCTTTCCAATTTTAGAATTCTTCAGCTCAAACAAGCTAGGTTTGACATGATCAGAGTAAGCAAACAGCACCCCTGACGAAGAAATGGCGCAACAAACAATCTTTCTAGAATCCTTGCACTTAACACGAGCAAGCAATTGCGTGCCAGAGTTCTTTCCATAACGTTTTGCAGAAACAGCACTCTTGACATTAACCTTCAAAACGTCTAGAAAGTCACAGCACTGAACTAACAGCAATGGAGCCCCAACAGTCAATGTATTAAGAACCAAATGAATTGGCACCCTCTGAGGTGCAGGACATATATCATGCGGAGCAAATTTAGTAAACTCCTTGACAGAGTAAGCAAACAGCTTCGTATCATCACCGGCTGAGATAAGCATGGGCACTCCCAAATGAGCCCACTTATGATAGCTGAAATCAACAGGTTTCTCGTGCCCACGAATCCTCTTCACCTTATCATTCAGCATTTCTCCTATGATCATTAAGAGCATGTAAATAAGCAGGTCACTGATGGTCATGAAGAAAATCATTATATAAAAGATAACAAATTAGAGAGCACTGAACAATCAAATTTAAAGTATACTAGAGCAAACCTTCACTGCTAATAGGCACTGCCACTGTCAAAGCCCTTACATCATGGGTATGAGCTCTAAGATAACCCACATACACCCATTTTCTCACTACTGTTGAAGACTTGCCATTATCACTTTGAGCCATTTCAGTAGGCTTGTATAGGACAATCTAAAACGACAATAAATTGGTCATCATTAGTCAGATTTCTAAGCTAGCAAACATAACCAACCAATTCAAAGGCAGCACACCTTTGAAATTTTCATATGGTTAATTAAAAATACAGGTCTTTTTTGAAAGGAAACTAATAGATATTCGTAAGATAAAGGAGAGTCCCTGCTAGACGAGAAGTCTGGATGGAACAACCAAATTACAAAATATTGTATCAGTTATAGAGCCATTGAGCAAAAGAGTAACCCTTAGACAACTTTATATAAGAGACTCATGAAGCAACAATAACTCATTTCATAATAGTAAACGCAAAGATTCATCATACATGATGAGCATGGGAAGATACTGTGTAATTTACACATTCATACACGCACATGTAAAGAGAATCAAGCTTAGAATAGCTGAACTGGAAATTCAATAAATAGGGTAAGGGTTGGGTTTGGACAAGTTTAGAAAAAATTCTCACCAAACTGACCACAATCCGAGAGAGAAATATTACATAATCAGCTTCAATCTAAGATCCAGAATAACAAGACCTGATCCATCCAAACAACAACAGATTGACTGAAATAAAGTCATCTTGTCACATTTAAGTTATCACGGGATAACAAACACAAAAGAGGCCTAGCTATTAGCTTTAGGCTAAAGACTTTTTAAGAATCGCCACAATTGGTTAAAAGCCAGTCCTAAGAAATTGAGTGAATAATCATAGTATTGCAAATTTACAACTAGCTGCATGACGTTCCAATATATATATATAAAACATATATGACCTTTATAATAAACTAAACTATATAATTAATCGATTTTATATGATTTTCTATGTTATAATATATTGATATTGATTTTTTATGTTATAGTTATTATATATAATATATATAATCTATAATATCATAATAATAATAATAATAATAATAATAATAATATATAATAATTATATAAATGTAATATTAAAATATTATAACAATCAATAATATATAATAATTTAGTTATATGTAATAATTAATTATAATATAAAAATATTATATTTATATATAATATTAATATATTGGCATTATTAGTATTATTAGTATTAGAATTAGAATATTCTATAGTTTATAGTCTAATATCTATATTCTAAAGATTCTACATTCAAAAACATTGATATTTTCAAATAATAATAATTCAATTTAATGGTAACATAGGTGGTATAGTACTTTCCTAAAAAGATTTCCCTTGGCCTTGAGCCTACTTCATCGTACTACACTAACACCCTTATTAGAGTAAAGGCGAGACGCTCATTCCTTTGCTTCTTTGGCCTACTCTTGCCGGGGCTTTCTTGGTCCGACGCTGTTTTGAATTCAAAGGCAAAAGAGAATAAGAGATTTTTGACACCCCCTTTGCTGCTCAAACCGTAACAAGAATAAAAAACTATTAAGAGCAATTTCTCCGAGTAGCTTTAAAGCTGTAAGTGAGTTAGCTAGTAAGGAGATCTGCCCCACTATTCTTGAACTAAGGAGGGAATAGAGTAACGAGCATCCGCTCTAATACTAGGAACATGCATGCTTTTATTAGGCACTATAATACCTGTCTCTATATAGCTATCCTCTTAGGGAGTCTATCTACATAGGTCTCATTAACACAATCCCCTGGAGGCAACCCCACCCCCCCTCCGCGGACCAGGACAAACAAGGCCTCCTCTTTCAGGGAGTCCAAGGCTGCCCCTTGCTCTAACGAAATACTAGAGAATTTATTTAGTAATTGCAGGTCGTAACCCGCAAGCGCAAGTCCCTGGGGAAAGATCTCCCCTGGACCCCCCCTCGGGTCAAGCTGAGGGCCAAAGGGATTGATTGAGGAAGATTTCTTGTTCTTATTCTAATATTATAAGATTAAGATCATGATTGAATCCGCATATGTTTGGTAAAAAGAAGAATCTTCTCCTTTTTTTAATCGCCATTCTTAACATAGAACCAAGAGAAAGTGCAAAAGGCACTTCAAGATGAAGACTTTAAACTTGCTTTAAGTAGCCTTCTCAAGTCCATTTGCATGATCTTCTTAATCCAAAAGTAATATATCAAGATATCATCATTCTTAAGAGTGGGATCAAAAAGTATATCGCGCTAACACTACCATGTTCAATATTAGGCATCTTTCCTGATGGAAAGACTACGTCCAGTACTGAACCAACAATTTTTCCAATACATCCTAGAGTTTTCTCTTCAAATAAAAGTGCCAAACAACCTCTGAGGGAGATTTTTCCCACAAAGCCGGGTATAAAACTTTCAAACAATGAGGTCGACCAAGGTAATTTTAATGTTGCATTGACTCGTGCAAGTAAAGAGGGCGAAATATACAAGATACATTTTCATTTAATCCAAAATCCGACTCTCTTATGGAATGGACCTATGTTGTACCAACCGATACAGCCAAATTGAGTCTCTAATCATCACGTTGGTGGGTTTTCAAGTGATTTGTTTTGATGATCACTCCTTCCAACGAAAGTTAATATCAGTAAACTTGTAGGCTTTATAACAACAATCCAGACTTCACGATACCACTTTGCAACTGAGACAGAAACATGAACTAACAGAGCAAGTGTAGTTCCGGCTAGTGCAACAAAAACAGAGCTACTTAGCCACTAAAAAACATGCAAACTTCAACTTTTGTTATTCAAAATTCTTTAAAAAAAATCCAAAATACATATAAGTCTGACAATAGCACAAAATGTTTAGCATGAGAATATATTATCATATTATGTAGTTTTTTAAACAAAGTCTCAAAAGCAAACAATTACGAACCATGACTTAACACACCTGAGAGAAAATTGTGTAAACAGCAGTTTTCATGGACAAAAATGATGCAAAATCAAACTGCTCCTATTACTAAAAGCATTCAAATTCCATACCTGACCATCAGAGCCAGCAGAAAACACCCTGCTATGACTAGGAGATGCAGCTAAAGCATTAACATCTCCCTTATGGCAAGAATGGGCCTGCAAAAGTGTTCCATGCTGACTGTCCCAAAACTGCACTCTACCACTACTATCTGCACTGACAAGAGTCCCAGACCTGAAAACATCTAACTTTAAGGATTAAAAATATTAAGGATGGATAACACTGGAGGCTAGCCTCAAAAAATTAACAAATAGGGCTATAGCCATTCCAAAAGCATTCCAATATTACCTCAAGAAAAGCAATGACCACACACAAATTTCAGACCCAGCACCCAAGCTTCCATGCCCAACTGTTATTCTGTAGATCTCATGAGCCAGCTTAGCATTCCAGCATCTAATAAATCTGCAAACCCCCAATGCTTAAGTAAGAAAGATATGCAGGGGCTGTAACCAAGTAGATAAAACCAAGACTCTGGAGTACAAATGTGATCACAATTTACAAACTTATCCATCCAACAAATAACTTAGGGATCAAACATGTTAGCATGTTTAGAAGAAACCCACCCATCACTACCCCCAGCAAATATTAATTTTGCATCGAGACTCCATACAACACTTAAAATCCGACCTGCAAGAAACAAAACATTACTTCACTGATAATGCTATGAATTAATACATTATTCCAATAAGTAAGGATGTAACTTAAAACAAAATACAACATGTTCAACGGGTCATTGGGAAGGATAGGCATCTCACCACTGACCCTGTGCATCGACCTTCTATATGTTAGTCCATCTGAATCAGACACAGCATACAATCGCACAGATCCATCATCACAACCAATGGCTACACGTGGGTTTTCAAAAACCGGTTGTACATGAAGTTCAACATTGTCATCATTGTCGTCGTCGTCGTCGTCATCATCAATCTCACCTTTGTCATCATTTTCAAGAGAACTAATTTCATCATTTGCATATCCATTGACAGATTTGTATGAATCATTATGTGCAGACTGTAGTGATTCGTCAAGGGGTTCCACTGCCATCTGCCAGATTGATACCCCTATTGAATCTAATACAATCTAAACAACACAAAACAATGTAGGAAGTATGTTAACAATGAACTCAAAGCAGAACACTAAAACAATAACACAGTTAAAGAATGAATAAGAAAAACAAATTGTGCAATACAATCTTTTGTCCAAACAAGAGAAAAGTAACAAGATCAGTTACTGGTAACCTGGTAGAATAACTTGTACCCGTCACACAAACAAGAAAATAAATGTGAAAATCTAATCTTAATTTTCAGAGACCAGCTCTGGCTGTCAGGGAACACTGCCATAGGGGTATTAACATTTGATCTTTTTCTTTCCCACCCAACATTGCATCAACTAAAAAGACCTTCCCTAATTTTTGCAGAGTGCCCACACGAAATACAATTAAATGGCAGAGGTAATGTTTGTCCTAATCCTCCAAAGAAAGTCATCATCGGTGAGACCCATGCTTCCCCGATTAAGGTGAGATTGGTCGCTAATTTTTGCAAATATGCCTAATTTTGAGCATGTTCTCCAACTGCAGTCCACTCCATTGCCCTAATGCGACAGTACTACTTGCAAGCCACAACATCAATTCCAGACATTCTACATTAAAAACAAAAAAAACGTGAAACAAGCAGTATACCTTCTGCTTCAAGTCGAAAAGATCCCATTCCGAAATTGACCCATCAATGCTGGACGAGAATAACCGACCAGGCGCCACGCTTTTGGAACTCGAGCGGCAATATACCAACGAAGAAACTCTGGAATTAGGGTCTCCATGAATCGTCTGCGCGTACACCCAGACGTATAAAAAGCAATCCAAAAACTAGATTTCACAATCAAAGAACCGATAAAGTGAATAAACACAACTTGGTAATGAAAAACCCCACCAGTTGACAGTGCCAACCCACGGAACCAGGTGAGACGAGCCAAATCTCGAGGGAACCATCTTCGCGAGCTGCGGCGACCTGAGAGCCGTCGACGCTGGTGGCTAGCGCTAAGACCGGCGATGGCTTCCAATCTATTGAACTGATCCTGTTTACTTGGAGCATTTTCAATCAATGAACCCGATATCCTAGAGAAATTGAAATTCCCGCTTGCTTGTTCTGCAAATCATTACAGAATCGAAGAGATTTTAGAGAACGCGAAGGGCGTCAGTTGTGGGACGAATATGAAAGGCCGGTCAGTGAGGGTTTATGAGAAGTTCAAAGCGGCGGACTGGACACGCCAGGGTTTTACGTTAGGGCTTCCTTTTTATTCAGAAACATGATAAATTGACTTCTAATACAACTCATAACCTGACTGGAGTCCCTATTTTGGGAATATCAAAAATTTTAGAAAGATACTTTTAGAAAATTAAAATAAAATAAAATAAAAAATTGAGAAGGACACAATTGGAATGAGATAGGATAAAATTATTTTATCCCATGTTTGGTGTTACATAGTATAGAATAAAAATTTATTTGGACTCACATCGTGCCCACTTAAAAAAAAAATTATTTTTATTTTTAAAAAAAATATTTTTAAAAAATTTTTATATCTTATCGTATCATGTCCCACCAAAATATTTATACATCAAACAGGCCTTAAGGGGAGCTTTCTCGGTTCTTTTTCTATTTTTTTCAAAAATTTATGTTCTCCATTTATTTACATTCAACATTTACTTCCACTGTTTATAAATAACCATTTTTATCTTTAATAAAAGTCGATCTATAAAATAAAAATAAATTATCTTCTTTTCATATTTGATTTTATATTTCAATATTTTAACACAATAAGATTTTTCAAGAAAAAACCGTAATAGTAAAGTTTATACTACAATTTTAATTTCTTGAAACAAAATAATAAAGGCTTTTAAAATAGTTTGAGAAATATACAAATGTATCGAGATTAAAACAGTTTAAGAAATAATAAAATAATTATTTTCTGTTGCAACTAGAAGAATGATGAAAAAAGATGACAAAACTCTTTCTTTTTTCTTATGAAGAGGTTGTTTAAAGTACCCAAAATTTAAACTTAAAATACTCTGATTATTAACTAATTTCAAAAAATAAAATAAAGAAATCTTCATGGGCTAATTTTGAAAGAGCATCTAATATAAATTATTTTCCACTAGAAAAGTGTTATAGAATATATATATTTAGCGTTCTTGTCGTTTTTTGGTTTTTCTAAAGTGTGCTCTCGAGCCAATTTTATGTGTACCTCGAGATTAATTATTATTCAATACTTTAAATGAGAAAGCTTTCTGACGTGATTTTTTTATACCCAGAGCTTAAACTCGAGACAGCTAGCTAAGGACATTGAATTCTATACACTTAACCTAACTTTCATTGTTCTTAATTTTTAAAACGCAAATTAACACAAATTCATGACCTTGACTAAAGGTTATGTATTAAATATATCATAAGGTAACATCACGGCTCAATGGTTTAACACATGACTCAAAAATATAAACAAAAAGAAGAAGTAACATTTTGTTAACACATTTTTTTGACATAAGGTAATAACATAATAAAAGCTTTGCAAATTAAACGTAGTTGTTTCTCTAAATTAAAAAGCTCAAAATTGGAGAAGAGTGCTTACCAAACAAATCACGTGTATTGAATATTATGCATTATTTATTTTATTTTATAATGATTTGTTATACATTATTGCTATTGTTGTTATTTATTTATATCTTCAAGCTACATAAAATAAAAATAAAAAAATTGTGTGCTTAAAATTAATTTTTTACGTATTTTGATTTATATGAAAAAAAACTCGTGGATAAACTATTTTTTAATGTGATACTATCAAAAAAAAAATCAAAGCAAAAACTCAAAAGAGAAACTTATTTTGATCGCTTGCAATAAGGTTGTAATTTTGATGAGACACGAATGCATGTGATCTTTTGATCATTCTGCTTAATTTGTACCTCAAGTTGCAATATAAATGTGATATAAAATATCATGATATTTGATATAAGATTTTCATGATTAAATGTATAAAAGTGTAAGATCAAATACACGTGAAGAAAAAAATGAAAAAAAAAAAACTTTCTATTACAAATATGCTCATGAAATAAGTAATAAAATAAGGTTGAGGAACTCTTCTTACAATAATTTGATAAATATTACATGTTGAAACTACAGGTTCTTGAGAAAATAATATTGTGATAAAATAACATACATATATATATATATATATGATGAATAATTATCAAGTTTGTTGTAGATCATTCATTACTAGGGATGATATTTTTTTTTTTACGATCATGAGTTAGAAAAATATTTTTTAGTATTACCAATAAAAATAAGTGTTGTGATGACCATAAAGATAACCATATTCATGGATATCAAATTCGAGTTATGCAAAAGTCATGATAAATAAAATTAAATGGGTAAATGTATGGTGTATTATTAAGGCCATAATTGTAATGCAAAAATTGAAAATAACATCAGTGAATAAATTACTATTAACTGTATACATACTATACGATCATGAGTTACAAAGTTTTTATATTACAAATCAAATAAAATGATATTCATTATATACACATAGCATTACCATATTTCTAATTAATGTCTTAATTAGAAATATGTTAATTCTAAGAATATGTAAGCAAAAGGATCTTGAACATTCAAAGATTTCTATAAAATTGCTTTATTCTCTCTATCTCTCTCTCTCTTTTTTTTCTTTTTTTTCTTTTTTGTTTTTGCAAACATTAGAGGAGTTTCCTAATTTCTTTTCCCTTAACTTATTATATCATGGGTATGAGGTTCATTAAAAATATATTGGATTAAAAACAAAAAAGTTATTTACTACAAATATATAATTATTTCTTGACATAGTTAATCAAATTGTTTGTACCTAAATGTCATGCTTAATTATACAATGACATAATTAGCCAATCTCCGCTAAAGTAATTATTTTACCATTAAGAAAGAAAAAAGTAATTTAAGAATGATAGCATCTACTTGTCAATATATTATAAAGCCAAGTGAAAAAAAAATCTCAAAAGAATTTTCAAATAATAATAATAAAAAGAAATTTCAAATAACAATAAAAATTTATTTTATTGTTATTTGAAATATATGCAAATATGACACATTTATAGTATGATTAACCGATCATATCAAAATATATAACTTTTTCAAGCATAAAATATATGCAAAATATTCACAAAGATGAATAAACTAACACTGAGAACATATATTTCATGAAAATTTGTAAATTAAAAATTAAATATTCAATGAAAATAAATAAATTAGGAATGTGAGTATTCGAGGCATAAATATATATTGAAGATATATAAATTAAAAAGTATACATTCTTTAAAGAAAACAAATTCCATATAAATGTTCAATATAAGTATATAAATATGCCTTCAATAGCAAATGAAGAAATATCATAAATTTTATATACGTGTGAAAGTTTGAATAAAAATGAGTATTATTCAAAATATTTCTTATAATTGAAAATTTTTATTAACATTTTAGAAAATGAGAATTTCATAATATAGATTGTAAAATAACGTTGAATTAAAAATGAATAATCTAAACTTGATGACGAAAAATAAATATAGTGTATGATGCATTGACTAAAAATAAATCTTGTTTAAATAATTATAGAAAAATGGGTCATAAATGATGACATATATGAAAATCTCTTAAGTGATTTAAATGCATACTTAAAGCAAATGTTTTAAATATAAATTTTAAAATGTTTAATATTATGGGTACATATACTAAATTACTATTTGCATGATTATTATGTGTACATATTTTATTGGTAAGAGGAGAATTTAACTCTATATATTAAATAATTGATCATTATGCTCATTTAATCATAGTAAACAGGATCGAAATTTGTTTGGCCATGAGTTACCATATTTTTATGCAATTAATGTATTTATATATCAAAAAAACACACATTGTGTTCTTAAGTAATTTATTCGATAGCAATATACAACTTTGCATCAAGTTAAAGCATTAAAATGGTATATTTTCATATGACAAGTAAATTATTTTGTCTAGGAGGGCAAAGATCTAAAATATCTGAATATTTTTTTTAACATAATTAATCATAGTTTTAACACAAAGTAACCTCGATCAACAAAAATGAACTGAGATCAAGAACGAGTCAATTTAACTGGCATAATACAAATATCAAGAACATTGAAAAGATTAATTCAAGGTCAAAACAATAAAATTCGGAGACGAGCTCCCTGTTGATATATTTAGGATGCTAAAATGAATTTAAAAAAGAAAGAAAGAAAGGAGTGCACGTTAGCTTTTTACACCGACAAAAGAAGAAAAAAAAAAGAAAGAAAAGGGTGTGACAACAACGCGTTGCTCTACCATGTGATTGCCAAGAACACATTATGCAAGTATATTAACTTTACCTCAAGATTTTACCATAATTGAGTGTCATGTAGCATGCTCATGAAAGAGTACACTCAACATTTATTGTGATGCATCCCACTCCGTAAAAGCGACATCACTACCAACACAAAATACTATGTACGTTACATTTAGGTATATAATACGTCGGCCTCTCAAATCTTGTATTCTGCAGTATCCACGAAAAATTTGACAGAACCTCCCTTAAAATTTTGATTCTTCATTAGAAAAAATATGTCACCTAATACACAATTCATTATTTGACAGTTTTGTAACACAACTTCTATAAGCTATAATTTATAACACATAATCATTATTTCTAAAACTTTCATATCGTTTAAACAAAAAACTATATCCCCCTATGTAATAGTTACATATATAGTGATAGTTATAATTATACAACTACTACATTTGCCATGTAAACTGTCATTTGGATCAAACCCTATTGAGAAAGCTATGCAATTGGAAGGATGAGTTATTACCCATTTTTCTAATTAGCGCAAGTAATTGTTGCATCTGTTGCAACAATGATACCTCTTTCTCGTACTTATATATGACTCAATCAACTTGTGAGACTATTTTCTCTTAGGATGCCTCTCTGAGCATGGAAACAACTTACCATCACCAATTTTTGACCTATCATCATCGATTTGAAAAATGACAAATAAGATAATGGTCTGCTCCATTCTCTAAGTGTGCACGAGGAGAAGCGTGAAGATGTGAAAGGGCTTTGGTTATGCTTTGATAAATTTGGACAGACAACTTCAGTGTAAGTATTTTTCAACTCTATTCTATTTCTCTTTTTTTTTTATTTACATGTGTTGAAATGAGACCAAGCTACAAGCATAGCATTTATGATAGAAATGTTATTGTCTACCCACTTTGGGGAATGCTCAAACCTATACATCTTTGGATTGTGGCTTTTGTCAAAATCACAACGTCATAAGAATGGTGTGAATTCGTGTCCAATAGATATAGAACCAAGCTCACAATTTTGGGTGTCACGCATACAAAATCGAGCATTTTGGAATCTACTAACCAGCCCACTCTGTGCTCAATTTCAAATTTGATAAAAGAGGTATTAAACCATGACTGTTATCTTTTCAAAAAGTAGCCAATACCATTTTCAAATGTCACAAGAATGGTATGAAATGATGACCTAAGGAATGAAAATCAAGTACTCGAAAATAAATGGTTACAATGCAATCACTTTTGTTGTTGAACCCTCAAACTGAGTGAAATGCAATATTTGACCCTAAAACTTGAGAAGCCAATGGAGCAAATTACCAGGGTGTCATAAAACACTACAAAAAGAACAAAACTAGTCATAGAACTCACAAAATCAACATCAATAAGGACATGAATTGAAAGGAGAAACATACTCAATTCTATGCCCAAAGGTGCAGTAGAGAGGGACTAAAAGTAGTGTGTTATACACTATTGTAGTAATGCGCTACTTTGTCCCAAGAGCTCTTGAGGGGGCATAATGTAAGCAGTGCACTAAATATTTATAGGTGCAACAACACTTGGCTTGAGCAAACTCTCCATTGGATAGTTTTGTGGCGTGGTTCACTTTGTGCAAACATTATGTCTAAATGCCGGGGGATCCAACTATAGATTCTAAAGGACCAAAATGACCTTAAAACATGTACAAAAACACAAGTTTTGGATAATAAATTGTTAGGAAGATCACACACTAAAAATTGATGTCTGTGTATCAAAGGCGGGATTAAGGGTGCATCCCTTAAAAAGTAATATCACCTAGTGATCACCAATTTGTTAATTTCTAGAATGTGTGTAAATACTACATTTTCCCTATTTCATCTTTAAACTAGTATATAAATGCTTGGATTATGAAAATGAACTTACATGAAAATTAGAGTACCCACATTCACAGTTACATATTGTACGTTACATTTTGCTTTGATGTGTGAAGCATTACATGGTATTTATGCTTATGATAATTTGATTAACACGTGCCATGATAGAGGACTTGTAAGAGAATCCATCCTAGGATATCATTGAAACATACTTGTATTGATCATGCATTTAGCATGATGAATATGCTTATGAGGTATGCAACATTGTCATGAAGTATTCAAAATGAAAACTGATGTCACACGCATTAGATGATCAACAAATTGCTTGATTTATTATAGATGATCATAAGTAATAAACTTAACTAAGATAACAAATCTACTTTTTGGGAGGTCCGATCTTAAAGTGTCATTGATAGTATACCAGTATTACATTTATTTCCCTCGATTAAAAACTTTCCCTATTTGAACTCAGTCAGGAGGTTGAAATGTTTTTTAAAAACTTCCCCAATTTGATCTTCATTCGGGAGGTGATGGTTATTTGAATGGAAACACAATCAACCATCAAGTATTGTAAGGATGTGGAGCCACTTGCATAATACTACTGCTGACTAGATTTATTATATGGTTTGCATTGGTCGATGAACTACTTTAAGACTTACCTATCCTACCGATGATTGACTGAAATATAAAATGTTGCTCGAAACATTTAATATTTAAAGTATTTGCAGAATCTTTATATATGTATATATTTGCTTAGTTTGAAAATAGACTCACCGAGTTTGTAATGCACATCTCCTCACTATTTTAGATGCATGTACACCCCACGATGGGCAAGGGAGCTGATTTTTTAGCTATTGTGTTCTTTTTTTTTTTTTTTTTGGTATTCTTGCACCTCAAGTAAGACATGTTTTTGTTTTATTTTTAGACAACTACTATGTATGCACTAGTTGGATCGAGCATGACATGATCGCTATGATGGAGCCACTTGTAATCAAGCAATTTATATTTTGGATAAAGATTTATGCATTTAAATGTGGAATTTGAATTTTATAATGTTCAATATCTCATGTTACAAAATTGTATTGAAAAGAAAAAATTCAACATGATAATAATAGCATCCCCTTAAGTCACTTGCATTTTCTAAATAAATCAGATTTAAATATCTTCTAAAAAAAATAGTTGTTTCTTAAGGAAATAAGTTTTTTATCTTCTTTTTGTTGCTAGAGGATGGTTTCTCAGAAAAACAAAAGCAGTTGTTTTAAGAAAATAAAATTGGATTACGCAAAGGTAAAAAAAGAGGTTGTTATGAAATCATAGTTATTTTAGGGTTATAATATGCTTAAATTACTGATTATGATATATAATCATGTTACAGTATCTTTACAAGCTTTTTTAAAAGATTTATTAGTTATATTATTTTTGAAACTAACGTTATCATTGAGATATACATAGATATTTGAAGTTAAACTATGAAAGAAAGCTCAGCGATGACAAAATTAGGTGAGTAACTACTATGAAGAGAAATTATTGATTAGTGTACTGTAACTTTTTCATAGATAAAGTTTTATCTCATTAAAATTTTCTTGCGTAATTTTCAATGAGTCAATTGTAATAATATTATAAAACTCCATGAAAATATGTACTCATTTTCCTCATAATTTTTTTTTCATTGGATTTTTCTTTAGTTTTCACTCTTAAGCATGCCTTTTTCTCTATTTTATTTATATTGTCGTAGTCTTTACTTTATTTTATTAAAAATCTTAATTTAATTTTTTTGTAATTATTTATAGGTTCCATCAAACATTGAATTGTTTTCATTTTTAATCTCTTTTTATCCAGTCTAATTTATCATATTCTACTCTTTAAAAATAACTCAATGTGCTCACTAATCTGACCCCTTGAAATGATTAAAAAAAGAAAAAAAAACTTTTTTTTTATCAGAAGTAAATGTTATCAAATACTAAAGGTTAACACTTCAAAAAGCTATTTTACATAGAGCCATTGACATTTCTCACAATACATTTTCCCAAATCAAGGACATATGACGTTTGCCAAGAAGAGAAAGACGCATTCCAATCAACAAATTGCAATACTGCGTTCAGATTATGCAATACAGCTTAATATTAATCTAAAATTCCCGTAGTCCTCAACCCAATAAATCAAAAGAACAGTTATGCCATAATCAGATTGGATTTTCATTATAATCCAAGACAAAGAAAAGAAGACTATGTTTTTAAGTTTTCGTACAAATATGTGAAATAATATATAAGAAACTTTGGAATTTCCTGTTTACGGACCATGAGATCTCTGCAAAATCCAAAAACAAGTAAAGAAGAGGAATGAGAGGTTGAGAATAGCGGGGGAACAAGTGATGGGCAAGCAGATTACCTCGCCGCGCTATGGTAATTATCGAGTTATTTATTGGATTGAAGCCAATCAAGAATACCCTTCTCCGATTCCGAGAGCTGCTCCTTCTTCGCCTTGATTGACCCTTCAATGAACTCAAAGTAATCCTTGTAGTTGCGCTTGTAATAATCATCTAGCCTCTGAACCAAAAATAGCAAAAAACAGTTCACGCAAAAGTGGGGGAAAAAGAGAAAACACGGAAGTCATCTGGAGTTTTACTTCTTTGTCATTCTTGGCTTTGTTCTCCTCTGATTTCTTCAAATACTCTGCCAGGGTTTAAATGTTTTATAGTAAGTACTGAGTAAAATCTGTTTACACAACAGTCACCAAATGAGTTTTACAGAAGTAGCAAGTAGTTCTCTCCCAGGTCGGAGCTATTCGGAGAAGTGGTACTTGTAATGGAAATTCAAATCAGTGATGAATGCAAATGTAACTAATAATAATTAGAGTATAGAACAGTTACTTTGAATAAGAGCAGTTCTTGAGTCATTGGCTACGGAAGTTGCTGTAATGGATGATGCAAGAGGAACTGACAGAAGGAATCCCCTTCTACCCAGATGAGCTTTCCAGAGGACTGAGCTAATTACTGTTGCTCTCTGCCTTTGGTTTCTTCCAAAGGCTGCCGGTTCAGAAACCACAGTTTCTATTCCATTATTTACTGAAACAGATGCCAAGGGCAATGCCATAGTTTCTTCTTCCTTCTGCAGTTGTGGTCTCCCCCTCTCTCATGCACACACATACCACTTCCATCTCTTCGGCTGGACCACACATTTTGCTTCCATTTTTTATTTGGATGATTTGAAACTCTTGTCTTCATTCTAGAACTCAATAATAATAATTCACGACCCAAATTACACAGGACTCCAATTTTTATGCAGGATTTACCAATCATGTCCCAGTTCATCCCAACAAAAGTCTATGGAGAAAACATTCTTAAGAGAAAAGAAAAAAGAAAAGAAACTACATTCCCGAAGCCATACAACAAAATACTTCTGAGATAAAGAAAAAAAAAAACAAAAAATCTCATAATATTGTCCATCTGTGCAGAGTTAGAAAGAGCATAAAACTGTGGCAGATCTTCATTGAACTACCTCACCATCACATACTGGAATAATAAAGTATACAAGATCGTTCTAATTGTAAGACCACCCTCAGGAATTAATTACACAGTTGCATTTTATTTTTCCATCTGGTTTGTAATTTCAGGGGTGTTGCAATAGTCTTCAAACATTTATAATAAGATCATAACTGGTATAAGATCCGCAAATTATGAACTAAATCACCAACACTATACAACCATTTGGAAGAACAAGCAATAAAGAATGCTTGCAAGACAATTTTACAACTAAATAGGACCATGCTGTGCAACTTACTCCAGCAGACGTTTGTGCTTGCACCATGCAATAGCAATCACGTAAAGGAATATAGTGCCCGTGATGCTACCTCCTGCAGTCCATAAAAACTCACCCATTCCAGCTTTATTCTTATCAAACAACTCAATGTTGATGTTCATCCCAAATATTGCACACACAACAACATATGCACTCATAACTAGAGTTGCAGTCGTCAACATGACTCCCATCTGCAAGAGATGATTCTGCTTGTCATCCAGCATAATATTGATGTAGTCCTCTGTGTCATCAACATACTCCCTCAGCTTCACCACCATACCCATACAACAAAGATTAGAAAAATTTATGCCAATAACAAAAACGATTGGATAAAATATTTCCAGAAAAGACATTCTTGGAAAGCAAATCCACTAGCATTCAAGACGATACACAAGCAAGTTAATTCTATTGAGAAATTCTCAAATGCCTATGAAATGGGATAACTATAAGTTACAAGAAACCTTGTACTCCATTCATCTCTTTCTCACGACTACCAAAGTAAAACTGACTGTTCAGGATCAACTTTGACCACTCTTGGCATGATTTTATAATAAAATCATCTATTCAGGCCCATTTATCTCTCAGGACCTCCAACCCAGAACCCTCCATTAGTTATTTTCACTTTTCACCACAAAGACTTTAATAATAGCAATGGACCTGTTGTCTGTAGGAAGTGAACTTAGAATTGGTATTATTTCTAAGATAACTATAAAACTATGATAAAGAATTTCTGACAAAACGGGACAAACTAAATGGCTTAGAGGATTTGGTTTCAGCCTGCTGCTGAAAGAAAACAAATGACTCTAGATATTCAGAAAATTTGTAAGGCAAACCTAGTCTATGAAAAAAAAAAACATTAGTTTAATCAAAATTCAAATGATTAAAAAAATTAAAAAATGAATAGTAGGTTGGTCATGCACAGTGGAAGCAGAATGCAAATTAAAAGTAGAAGTCCAAATCAATGCAAATAAAAGACAAAAGCAAGAATATAAAGATTTTATGTGGTTTATTGAATATATGCTTATGTCCACAGAAGATGAGATTCAAATCACTAATGAAGAATATAAAAGATAGTACAACCTACTCAAAGATCCAACATAATTACCTTCAAATCTAGTATTATTCAACCAAAATCAAATTCTCTCACTGACTCACATAATATTGTATGATGGTTTATACACTAATCTCAAATTAGAGCAGAAACCCTGAAGGATATATCAAATGTTCCAGATACCCTTAGTGGGTACTAGCAAAAAATATTAACACCTTTTAAGTTTTTTTCTTTCAAAAAACAACAGTGGAAGGTTAGAAACTTTAAGATGTTTCTATAAAAATGCGGTCTCCAGTATAACAAGCGTAAAGTGTATTGATGGCAGGAGACAACAATAAATGCAAGGACTAGTCAAGAAAATTCAAACAGTCAGGTAAGTCACGTACCGTGGACAGCTTGTTCAATGTACCATCTATCTGTACAAAGTATGCTTCCAAGAGCATTTCCAGCTCCTCCACATCCAGATGTTTGCTGATGGCACTATGTGTAGTACTTGTACGAGTCCCATGACTATCTCTGCCAAGTCCATTATGCATGCCCAACAAATGGTCCTGGATAACAACATTTTCAATATCTCCTTCATAAGTGTTGGCAACATCATTAGTCTCTGAGGAGATTTCGGCTGGCAACCTAACATTGATGATGCAATTCTTTGAGAAGTGAAGAGCACCAGTGCAAGATAATAAAGTATATAAAAAAAAAAAATCCTTTGCAGTCATGACATCAATAATTAAGTTGGTCACATAAAATGCACTTGCAAATCAAGGACTAGTTTAAGAACTTCAGTACCTGTCATCCATGTCTGCTTGAGGGACTCCTTCCATGTCATCTCTCACATTAAAAGAGGAAAGAGAAGAAGAAGACCTATCAAGGTGCTGCTGCATCTTCTCTGTTAGGTACATTTCAGCCATATCTTCATCATCATCTAATAGGTGTTCCAGTTCGTCTCTGACCTGGCGAAAGTAAAGATCATCAACATTATTAGCAGGGCCACATAAAAACGTAGGATTTTGCAAACGAGACTGTGGATAAGTTACATTATTTTTTACGTTACTGAGATTTAAACTATAATTACTCAGGATTTGTAGCTACCGCTTTCTATTGGAGCAATTGATGTTAACCGTTCATCATATTTGAATGTCAAATTATTTTTCAGTGGACCAAAATTAGGCCTGCCAAAACTTTTATGAACCCACAGGTGTCCTTTTGGAATAGAACCATCACATTTACATTGTTGAGTGTACATGTGGCATGATGTTTGGAGCTTGGATAGTACAATGTGATGGATGACCCAAGTTTTCCTCATGTTTTTCATACTTACACAAGTAATTTGACATCATGTATCCTTTTACCTCTATTGTATGTGTTCCCCTGTTATGAATTTACGAGATCCTTGAGCATTTTCTGAATTCTGACATAAAGCAACTTTGCTTGTGTGTGTATGTGCGGGTGTGTGGTACTGCTTTAATACCACAATCATATAATCAAATCAAATATATATCACATCAAAGCTTTGCTTGTTGATATTACATCCATCATCAAGCAAAGAAAACCTCTCTCT
>JAJIYU010004844.1:0-23424 GCA_030144865.1 Tinospora cordifolia
AAAGATCTAATATGTTGTTTGCTACCTGGATTAGTGTTACTAAATTAGGACTTGGGTATACTCTAGGGGAATGGCTTTGTAAAGGGGGGAATATCTTATGTTCCATGTAATTTGTTTTGTCTTGATGGCCGGACTTCTCGTCCGGCATGTAATCCTTTTTTCTTTATAAATATATATATTTGAGTTTCTTTTTCAAAAAAAAAAAAAAAAAGGTCTTCCCAGTCACTCCTTACTTTCTATGGGAATTGTCTTCAAGTTTAATCCCTCTATTTCCAGTTTTATCCTTGGCTTTCGGTTATATAATTTCCTAAAACATTATATAATAGTGTCTTGAATTTTATCAGGCGCCTCTACCAATTCTTTAGTACGGTCTTGAATCCTTGATTTATAGCTCCTTGATCTACAAATTGAAAAGATTTTATGGAAGATTTTTGTGTTGACATCCCCGTCGCTATCCCATTTCATTCTTGTCATTTGCCTAGCAGTTCTTTCTTCCCTTTTGTTGATGTCATATATCTCACTGACCAACTACGTCCCTCTATTATTTGTGGACACCTCGCCTTCCCCATAGGCCATATTCCTTTATAATTTTTGTCACTCCTCAATTATGCTTCTTCTTTGGTTCTCTAGGTACTTAGTCCTACTATTCCATTCCTTTAGCTTTTCCTTGGTACCTTTTAGCTTTATCATGAAGCAGTATCCTAGCCAATCAACAGGTTGTATCTCAATTCACCATTGTTGAACTATGGGAGCTGTATTCAACCATTTTCGAAGCAAAATGGGGTTCGCCCCTTGTAGTGCATCCTATATCTAGAATCAATGACCAACTGTCTGATTTCAGCCTCTACAATACGACTTGTTTGGTTGTCCTTACCATGTTTTCCCATTCATCATGGAAGAGAAACCTATCCAATCTAGACACGGTTGGAGGCAATCTTTTGTTTGTCCAAGTAAATCGAAAGTTTGAGATCGTTGTGTCCCTCAACTTCAACTCATTGATCAACTTATTAAATTGAGCCAATACTGAAGTGGTTGTTCTACCATTTAGTTTTTCTTCCAATATTTTTTTTTTTTTTTGGCATAAAATTCACCTCCCAAGCACCAGACACCCTTGAGGATCACTAACATTGCAACGTCTTCTTCTCGAAAATAGATTTGTTCCTCTCTTGCACAAGGGCCATATATTGCCAAGGACCACCATTCCTACCCCGTTTTGTTCCTAACCTTAATTGAGATAGAATAGGTAGCGCAGAACGGCTCCACCACGTTCACAGCACTAGTATCCCATATGATTAAAATTCCCTTTGAAGACCCCACAGCTAGTAATCATCTCCTTCGAGCTGATGTCAATTGTTTTTAGGAACTTCATTTGGTTGATCTCTTCTTTGTCCCATTGTTCTTGGTCTTTGAAGCTTGTATTCTTTGTCCTTCCTCTTTCTTTGTCTCGTTGTTCTTGCTCCTCTAAGATCACAAATCGTACCTTATTGACTGGGAATTGTTCCTCCACTCTTTTCATTTCCTCCATCTTCCTCACTATCCTCAAAAATGCTCCCCCTCCACCCCTTGTATACTCCTTGCCCCTTCAAGCTCTCGTCAAAATGTGTTTCAAGCACGAATGCCTCCACCTCTTCTTCCACAAGCACATATTCTTTCCCGTCCATAGAATCTAATTTCTGATGATGAGTTACCCACCTATCATAAGCACTTCCGAGACTCGTGGGCTCACCTCCTCTCCTTCTTTTGTCAGTTCTTAATTCCCTTTTTTTTTCTAGGTGGGCTTGTACTAATAATAGGCCCAAATTTCACTCTTTCTTTGGTTTTTTTCTTCCTTTTTTTATTAATATTTCTCCACTCTCTCCTTTACGGCCTCCAATCCTCTAGAAATTTGTTTCCTAGCTCAATTGAAATAATTCAATGTGGATGGCCCATTGTACTTATCTACCTTGTTTCGAGAAGTAGTGGGAGTGGGAGATGGAATAAAGATCACAAATCATACCATATTGACTAGGGTTTGTTCCTCTTCTTTAAAAAAAAAAAAGGATTTATTTATTTAAAAGAAGGAAATAACAACAAAATACAACCAAACAGCCAAAAGAAAGAGACCCATACCCACCCACTCCCATAGCATTACCAAATATTCTCCCAACCTCGAAACCAATCCTAGATGGAGTATTCCAACAATAGTGGACTATTGCTGATCTAATAAGACGTGGGAGCACTAACTCATCCCATATCTGAGTAGACATGAGAGCCATATCCTCAAAAATCCTAGCATGCCTCTCTCCACAAGCATCAGATCACTGCCATACTAGCCACCATCCAATAGGGGCGCCACTTCGAACAAACCTAAAAAGGATAGTCACAAGACTGAACATCCTGCTCACTGGACTATTCCTCCCCTTTCTTAATTCCTTGGTCTTCCTCACTATCTCTAAAGTGTTCACCCTCTGCTCCTCATCAAATCCTTGCCCCCTTGAACTCTCCTCGAACTATGTTTTAGGCACGAACTCCTCCACCTCTTCTTCCTTGGAGACTAGTCCTTTTGGTCGATAGAATCTGATTTCTAGTGGTGGGCTACCAACCTATCATAAGCACCTCCTGGACATGTGGTCCCACCTGCTCTCTTTCTTTTGTAAGTTCTTAATTCCTTTATTTCGCTAGGTGGGCTTGTGCTAATAACGGGCCCAAATTTTCACTCTTTTCTTGTGGGTTTTCATTTCTTTAGATTTTCTTTATACTCTCCCTTAGCACCTTCAATCTTCTAAAAATTTGCTTTTTGGCCCAGTTAAAATAATCCAACAGTGGATTGCTTGCAGTATTCATCTACCCAATTTCACCTGAACTCCTCCCAAACGTCTTCCTCTAGACATGCCCCTTGTCCATCCTTCTCAGTCATCTTCTGTCAGCACTCCTATTCTTGCTTGGCCGATCATCTTCGATTTCAACTGCCACCACCTACTCCTTCACCTATCGCTCCAATTGATTATCATCATTGTTGTTCCTTTCTCTCTCTCTCTCTCTCTCTCTCTCTCTCTCTCTCTCTCTCATAAGAGTTCCTTCTCAAAAAAATTTTTCGTCCACTTCTACAATTTCTCTTCACCTTCCATTTTTGTTTTTTTCCTTGATTTGTGCACTTTTGGGTACTAGTTCCTCTCCATGTCAATAATCTCAACTCTATAATACAATTGTCCTCGTAGATTTTCATAGAGGCTAGTAGAAATCTAGACTCATTTCCTTTCACCTTCATAATTGCCATCTCCATATTTTGTGCTCTTAAGTCTTAACTATATTTTTTTTCGTCTATGTCTAGCAGTTCTCCACACTTTCTCTATGATTTTAGCCATTGTTTTCCAACTCTATTTGTTTGTAAAAATCATTTCAACTCTTATCCAACTTCTTCTACATGAAATCTTTATCCCATCCCATCTTTTAGTATCAAACCATTTGCTATCCATTAATTAATGGCCATGCTCATGTTTCCTTTTATCATCTTCTTAGCTTTTTCCTAGTTGTGTCAGTACATTGGGGCGCTTGTTGCGTCTAGTGTTGCCAACTCCACTCTTGTATAAGCAATTCGACTTATTTCTTCTTTCACCTTCCTCCATTCTTTGGCATCGTCCCTCCTTGTAATGAGCACTTTTGCTATGTTTGTTCCTTTTCTTGGTTCCTTTGGCCCTTATTTTCCTATTTCAAATTTGTATCTCCTTTCTACTATCTTCCTCTCCAACTATCTCTCTCCATTTCTTTCCTTGTCTTGGATCTCGTCTTTCCTATCCATACTTCTTTCCTTTCTCTACTGGTTTTTCCTCCATTAGTATCGTCTTGAAGGCCTTCCATAATTCCTTCCTCCCTCTTGAGAATTCCTCTTCCAGAATATTGATGGCTTGTTGGCTACCTTGAACCACCTTTGTTACCCTCATAAAGCTTCCCTTGTTGTTGCAACACAACTACTAACAATACATTGTCCCTTCACCTTTTGATCTTCTCAAAAGATCTGTCTCTAGGAGCCTTCATTCCATTCTTGATTTCCTTTTTCGACCACACTACTGCTGTGTAATCCAATCAAACATTCATATGCTCAGCAAAGTCTTACATAAACACAACTCCCAATTTTTGCTATTGCATGCAAAGGCAAAAATTGCATCAATGATTTGCTATTGCGTGCAAAGGCCATTTTATTTTCTTCAATGGCCCATGGGAGAGCATTTTGTAATCTATTTGTTGATGTCTTCACAATGATCTTATATAAGCTTGTAGTGAGGTTGATTGTTATTGGTTTGACATCTGCTACCATTCTAGATACAATCTTCTTAGGGATGAGACAAATGTAAGCCTCATTAGTATACTCACTGATGGCCCCATTGCGGAATAATTCCACCAATACCTTTATGAGATTAGTTTTGACAATTACCAGCAACTCTAGAAGAATGCCATAGTCACATTGTCAACTTTGAAGCCTTAAACCCCTCACGATCAGACACTGCTTGTTCCACCTCCTCCATATTAAAGGGAGCTTGAGCTCATTCTTGTGTTCTCATCAATTGGACACCAATCAATTACTTTCACTCCCCAAGCACATCTCTCATGGGAAGAATAAAGATTGTAAAAGTGATTCACAATTTTGATAACGATTTGTTTCTCCACAACAATAGAATTGTCCTTGCATAGGCTAAATATAGTATTAAGGGATGTACAACCATTCATAATCTTGTGGAAGAATTTTGTATATGCGTCCCCTTTGTTGCACCACTATGATCTTGATCTTTTTAGTGTTGCTCAGTCTTGAGCCAATTCATCACACCATTCAAGACTCTCCTTCTTAATATCTAGTCATCTAATCAAGTTCTCTACTTCCTTTCTTCTTAGCACATTCTGCCCCAGTATTTCTTTCCCCCAACGATGAAGTTTACGCTGTCACCATCTTCAAGGACAAGTAAATTGGTGTGATCCATCTAACCTATATCAAATCTAGCATCGGTGGGTCCTCATGTTGATGCATGTGCATTAGTTCATTGGTTGCAGAAAAGCATCATGTCAATTCTCTCTATGGGGTGGAATAAAATGGGACACTATGATTGTATCATTGTTTCCCTCCAAACACAGTGATAATTTATACTCACAATTGTGTGACATTAGTCTCAACCATCTATACCTTGGGGGATTGTCTTGCAAAAATAGGAACCAAAACTATTGAGGCACCTCACTTCAGAATCACAAGTCAACCTTTAGGAAATCTGCACATAACATGACAGTGCACTTGCCACTCAGTGCAGCAACATTTACATAAATGTTGGTATCTCACCTCCTGATCATAACACTATACCAACAAAGAATCAACATGTGTCCATTCCATGAAGTTTATACTATCATGTGCTGGATTTTTTTCGAAACATTTCAAATCATGTTGGCCATAAACCGTACATGACACACAATCACATTCAAAGTATAATCTTTTATGATATGATGGTTGGCGGGACGGAAAGGTGGAAATCCACTTACCTTGACCATTCAAGTTATGTAGTTATCAAGTCTTACAAGGAAACATTAGAAATTTTAAGCTCTAAGGTCCAACTTGTTTCAAGCCCTTAGAGAAATGACAACCAAAGATTTTAGCTTCTCACCTGCAAGTGGTTGGATTCAAGCTTTGTAGCTCCTGTCAAACCCTTGGACTACTTCTTTACAACCCCTTACAATATACCAACTCTTTTATCCTAATGATCATCATGCATGTGGTTAAAAAACTCACCAAAATTGCAGCGAACTTCCACAACTTTTTTTACGTCTGAAATGTGAAGTAGATGTAAAATAAAAATGCAAATCACCAAAATAATTGTTTAAAATTTAAAAGAAAAGTTTGATAGAATTTCTATTTTTCAATTTGAAATTGCAAACATATGACAAAAAATTTGATCAAATTAAATGAAATTTGACATGGAAGTCAAAAATGTTATTTGATCTGTAGAAAACAAAAGAAATACCATAATTATGCACTTTTTTTAACTTCATCAACCAAAATAGCAATATAACTTTTTTCTTAAAAAAATTAGAAGCTAACAAATTATGCAGTTCATGGCCTATGCTTTACCAAAAAGAGAAGAAAAGAATTATATTAAATAAAGTTGAAATAGGACAAGAATTTAAAATAAATTAAAAGAGTTTTCAAAGTCATCTTCTTTTAATTAACCCTTACAAAACCAAGTTACTAAAATACTACATTTATAATCTAATAGATAAAGCATGATGAAATTCAAACTAGCCTAAAATCTATTGGTGAAGCAAGCCATCACAAAATTAAATATGAAAACAAAGCAAAGGAGTCAAAAACCAAAAGCCTTCATTCAAATTCATCAATCCACATAACCAAATTGTTTTTGTTAGGTCACTTATTGTATTTAAAATGTATATTTTTTATTGGTTTTTAGCTTATACTACAATAAATATAGGAAATTAAGAAAATCTTTTTTTTCAGATTTAGCTTTTAAGAATTAATTCCAATTTTCAAGTGCATGAAGTCAAAGTCGAAATTGAATTTTTGATTCTTGAATATACATGATTTGATATTGTTTATTTGTTAGCATATTTCTCACTTGATGTTGTGTATCTTATTAAATAAATATGCTAATAAATGAGAATTTTTAATAGTATAATGTCATGTTCCATACATAATACGCATGATGTGTGTTAAAAGTTAAATGTTGCTAATGTAAAAACACACGTTTTAGACTATTAAATGTATAACTTTATGTATCAAAAGTATCTATCTATTTTGTTTTCATCATTTCTATTATTGAATATGCATATTTTAATATTTTCATAAAAATTATTTTTTCTCTAAGTTGGTCAATTCCTATAAAAGTTTTCTAACACTTATTGAACTACCTCAAATTAATTTTGACTTTTAAAGGTCAGAGTGTTCTTTCAAAGTTTTCGACGTTGCACATGGATTGGAGAAAGCAATAAATGTTGTCCCCCACCCCACACACACACACAGACAAGATAACCTAGTCAATTGGTTGCACTAAGCTTTTACCTTGACTTTTGGCTTACATCTAATTAGCTGCTTTTCTCACCCAGTTAACAAAGTTTGTGGCTTGATATCAGATAGTTCTCAGCCATGTCTTGGGCAACTACTCTTTTTAGAAGAAAGAGACCACATATTACATTAATAAAACCAGAAGCCTATATACAAAGGTACTCAATTCCTATTGAACATCTAATAATGAAACAACCTAAAACCCTTAGGAGGTTACATTAGGAATGCAGTAAGGGGCGGCAAAAAGAAATTGTATGAAACTTTTACCCCATTCCTTCCCCCATATTCCTAAATGATCATGGATTTTATCATCACCTGAATGAATAAATTTCATGGCATTGGACTTTCCTATAATAACAAGTTACTCGAAAATGGGAAAGGGTTACACTTTTTTGGAAATTGGTGTAGAATTGACACAAGTTTCTTTCATGTAATGTAAATAGTCTGGCTAGCTAAGGGTTGAAAGGTTTGATGTAATGTTGTTTTTGGCATAGATTGTAATGTTTAGAGATGTCTCATCTCCATCTCTTCATATCAATTAAATGTTTCTTTTCAGGAAAAAAAAAAAAGTTGCTCGAAATGATTGTTTGTTCTTCCATCAAATATTCTACTTTTTCTCAGACCCAAACTATGAAAGCTTTTTCCAAAGCATACAACTTTTCAAATGTGTATGATGATATATAGACAAATGGATCTTATGCGAAGCGTATAATAAAGTGCCATATGAATAGATATATAGGAATCTAAATCTATCAAATCATTCATGTTATGTTATGATCTTATACATCTTAGGTTGCCATATTTCATCATTTGGCTTATGTTCTACATGCAGTATTTAAACTAATTGACTTCATAAAAATTACATTGATACTTTCATTTGTTATGGGTAACGTAGGAGACATCTTTGTTTTACCCTTTGAAGTAGAATTACTATTGTTTAGCTTTTAATTTACCTCTAACCACCCAAAGAAATGTGGCATGTGTTATTGTGAACATTGTATCCAATCCCTATACTATACCAAGTTGAGAGGAGATGCTTAGTACAAAATTCCAGCTTTTAACACGCTAATCATTTGATGTTATCCCATGTTTTATCAAAATTCAAGAATGAATCATAGAATGCTTTTCGATTAGGTTCCAGCTAAATACACCATAATGTTGCCAAAATTGCCATAGGAAAGTTTTTTTAGGCCAAATACACCATAATTTTGTAAAAATGGCCATTAAAAACTGTTTTCTTTCCATTGGTGGGAACCTAGTCTTGTAATGAGGAGAAGCAATGGGCACAAGATGACAAATTTGTAAACTTGCCCAACAAAACAGCCCAATATTGTCACATCCCTTTAGTCCATGACAGAGAGAATTACCAATGATCTACCTTCTCCTCTTCTTGTAAGTATATATGGCAATAAGACGGACAAATGCTCATTAAAGGAAGTTGGGGCTGTGAAACATCACCAGTGCCAAGGCCCCAAGGGCTAATAACCATCTACACACCTTGACTTTAGAAGGAATCTGCACGAACCATAGGTTAACATAGGCTGAAAAAAGTGTTAATGAAGAAGGATCGTGCAAATAATAAAAGGAAATCTAGGAATATGAACCAAATGGATGAAGTTGCCAGTTGAGAATATCTAAACTACTCAAGAATCACCATGGCCAAAGTACAAGGAGATGAGAAACTTCTTCAATTTTCCCTACAAGTAGAGGTTTAGTGAAGTGAAAGACGCACGAGAGAAATATGGGGGAAATTGCTAGTCATCCACCTTGGGAGAGAAATATGGGGGAAACGTCATCACCAAGGTGAGCTCGATTCACATTTTTTTTTATCTTTTTTCTTTTTATTTTTATTTGCTTCTATTTGATTTTATATGGGACCAAACTGAACCCCCTGCCCCTCTTATTCATATTTATTTAGTCATTAAGGTTGTATTTGGTTGTACAGAAAATAGAGATTTTATCGGGAAAATTTTTATTTTCTTGAAAAAATCATATTTTCTGCTGTTTGGATGGACAAAAGGTTGAAAAAAAATTTAAAAATTTTCTCACCTCCACCATTTTCTCACCATAATTTTTCCAGCATAAAGGGTGAGAAAACATAATTTTCTCATGAGAAAATTTTTTGTACATCAATTTAAAAAATAACTACCTATAACTAACTTTATTAAATTTTCTCATGTCCAACCAAACAACCATGAGAAAATTTTCTCAACAACATTTTCTTAAGAAAATAATATTTTCTCAAAGAAAATTTTCTTAGCAACCAAACACAGCCTAATTGACTTTGATTTTTGATTGATTACTGCAAAGTTTCGGAAAAACAACTACCTTTTTTGAAATATCATGAACATCTCTTATAGCTTGGGTACCCTCTTCAAGTAAATATAGAATATTGGGAACATTACTCTCTAGGTAGATGTCATAGTTACTCAGGTCCTGAAGCTTTGTTCCTTTTAATGATTTTGCCAATGCCAATGCTCCCTTCATCAATTGTTCTTTAAACCACCTCCTAACAAATCAAATGAAAGCTTGACCTTATATCCTCACCCCCCAAGAACCTTTTGATTATTTTCCGAATAGCTTTTGTCACTAACAATTAGATTTCGAATGGCATAAGTAACTTGAAGTTGCCTATAGCTCGAAGCTAATCAACACTAGTTTACCCCTCTAGATGGAAAAAAAAAAAAAATCTCTAGAATCTTGCCAATGCGGGATTCCTTGGAGGACCTAAGTGTATCATGGAACCATTCACCTTTGTTATTGGCTAGTTACTTGATTCGAATTCCATGTCAATCTCCACTATCTGAAATTTGACCAAATTCACCCTAAGCCCAAAAATTAAGGAAAAGTTTTTAACTTGTTTGGTCCATATCAATCACCTGCATGGCCCTTTTTATTCCAAGTTCTATATAAATATAATATATATAGAAAGAGAGAGAGAGCTCAATATTTTATAGATATTCAGAGTGCAGCCCAGGTTGTAATAGGGTATGGTAAATGAAGAGTAAGTTTCTTCAATTGCTTATTAGTTTGTTACCTGTTGCTTCTTCTGACTCAGAAATAATTGTCTGCAATAACAAAAAATTTCTATTGTTGTTAAACGATCATCAGAATCATCTTTGTAGTTTCGTAGTTAAAGGATTAAGAAAAGAGATTTTCACTAAATGTATGAATAAAGCAAGACCAAGATGCAAAGGGCCTTCTAAGTACCATTGCAAACTGATTGTCTATTTTCAATAAATTGTTGTGGTACCATACATTTCTTCTTTATTCAAACTGAAGTTTTTGTTCCCAGTTCCTCTTACTTATGGATGGTACTATTGTTCACAGGAAATCGGGACTACTTCAAGTGCTGAGTGCTCATCATCAATCAGGAGGAGTATTTCCGTGAACCATACTTTCTGTTAACCTACTATTTGTGATACCATTGTCCATGCAACCTGAAATTTTCATTTTCCAGGAGCGTTCTGTCTCTACCATCCTCTATCTGGTTTCTTTGCAAGACCTCACAAACTGCCCATTCCGTGTAGTTGATGAAATAAACCAAGGTTGGTGTCCATTCTATCACCACTATCTCTTTTTAACAACATAAATCATATTAGTGATTTGTTGCTTTTAACCTAGGAATGGACCCAATAAATGAAAGAAAAATGTTCCAGCAGCTGGTGAGAGCGGCCAGCCAAAGGAACACACCACAGTAAGTATATACTTTACATTTTAGTCCTAACTAACTTCATTCTGATCAGGTTTTCGGCTGAAAAAATGTTACTTAACAAATGATTCTCTGACATTGCTTCATGATACTGTCAAACATTGTTCCGGCATCAATCGTCATGTTGTTGATACATCTGGATTTATCGGATATTTCACACCGACTCTGTTAGGTTTCAAATAGTGGATAATGCTCCATCATTTCTTATTTGCTTAGATGAATTGTTGGAGAATTAGCAAGTTCCATGTTCACTTCTTTGCGTAAATTGTTATATACTGGTCCCCATTCTTCACCTGTAGGTGTTTCTTGCTTACTCCCAAGTTGCTTCCAGACCTTGAATATAGCGAAGTCTGCAGCATTCTAAATATTATGAATGGTCCTTGGATTGAAAAGCCTTCTAAAGGTAGCCTCCTGCTTGAACAGTGTAACTGTTTATATATATATATACTTGACAGGTTTTTGAATTTGTTTTCCCATTTCTTTGTTTTCCACTAATTTAGTGTGGAGCGTTGGTGAATGCTGGGGTGAAGTAGCGGATCTGGTGATGGGAAAGAGCTAAAGTTAGAGATGAGTTACAATGAGCTCAGAGTGATGGCTTCAGGTTACAAGTTGTGCATGGAATGGGAGAGCCCTGCCCCTACCCTATACATGACAAGGAGGATCTTTAGTTTAGTCTATAAATCATGTACATGTCTTGATCAACAATGTACTATATTTGCGTTTCATCCATTTTTTGTGATTATTTTGTTTATAATTGTTAGGCAGGATGTAACTGGCATGATCAGCCATTCTCATTGTTTACAAAAATCTGCTTTTGGTGAATGTACCTGGGAAGGAAATTTATTTGGCATTTAAGAGGTCCTCTTGGCTACAAAGCCTAGCATTCAAACAAAAATCAACATTATTTCTAAAATGATCTCAAAATTAATTTTGATTAATAAATTTATAGTAAAAAAAATACTTCAAATGCTGCATGTTAAGGCCTTTTTCTACATGTTTATAAAATGCTGCTGTTGCCAAAGATGAAATATTATTGTGCTCCTTTCAAAAGCTTGCTTTAAGAATTGGTCTCTACCATCACCTAATTAATTGGTGGCATTTGGGTGAAGCCGGCGATAAATCAGTCAATATAGTCTGTGGCTCTAAAACCAAGGATTTGGAAGTGAATACGAAGCATTTCTTAGTGAGAAATTTTGCCAATTTTCAACGTGTTGTAGTCAATTCCTAATGCTGCACTTCTTCCCAAACAGCTTCAAGACTGTTGGGGTGCTTTCACTGTTTGGTTTATTTTGGGGGAAGGAAATTTTCATAGTTTGTTGATGACCAATAGTGATTGTGATTTAATGTGTAAAAAACTTTTCTTTTGTTGAGGCAGTAGGTTTTAGTTTTGGATTGTTAGTCATTCAGAGTTAATTTGGTGCTTAAAGATGGAATCAATTTACCTTTCTATGGATGTGAATGGGATTGAATGGGGTAAGATTAAATAACTAAAAAGAAATAAATTAAAAAATAAAAACTAAGAAATACACAACTCTATGCATTTAACAAAAAATAATACCTTATACATCACTGTTTAATTCCACTGCAATGAGATAACCATATATAGAGAGAGAGCATGAATTGTATTAGTTGTCAAATGCCTTTTACAATATATATTTTTATTCACCTTTGTAAAATGCCTTTTACAATTGGTCCATATTGGATGGACAATAGCAAAAGTATCGTGACTGCCATTGAAAAAGCTATACTTGAAAATAATGTTATCTTTAACATTAAAGAAAAATACTCATTTACTTAAATGAAAATTTTGCTTCTTTGGAATAAAATTTATGTTAATTAAATTATGTATTTGGTTAAAGTAAATGAATGTAGTAACACTGATTTTTTATATTTTTAATTTAAATTTACTTATATGAAAATTTTGTAGCTTTAAGAATCAGTGTTATATATAAGATGAAAATGACAATCTAACTGCTTTGTGAGGCATCTCTTTATAGAGTTTTGAGTCTTTAGTTGGTGGGGCAAAAATTTAATATTGTATGTGAAAGGTGTGTGTAAGTTGCAGTCATGTGTATTTAACAAAAATTAAAAAATTAAAAAAATAACACATTTAGTATGAAAATATTTTTTTTTTATCATAATTCAGCTGACAGCCAAACAGGAGATTAAAACCAAAATTAGTCCTTAATTCCATAAATCAGATATACCCTTAAGCCATGTTTAGTAAATAGGATAGAAATAAAATAAGACAAAAAATTATCTTAATCCGATATTTAAGACTACATAAGATAAAACAAAAAATTATTCAGACCCACTTACTTATCCTATGTTGATGAAATGACTCAAATCCACCATTTTTTGTGTAATTGAGTTATTCCACCAAAAAATAAAAATTTAACTTTTATTTTTAAAAAAATTTATTTTTAAAAATATTTTTATCTCATTCTATCTCATCCTATCCCATTAAAATAATTTTATTCCATCCTGTGCACCTAAACTAATTCTATTCCATCTTGTGCACCAAACGGTCTCTTAATGGCAGACTTCAGCCCAGTTTTATATCTTGTACAGCTTTTGTACTTAATATAATACTTCTCCCTCTAGTGTTCAAAAAAGAAAAGAAAAATTAAAAATTATACTCCCTCAACATTCTCCAACTAAAGCGGCCTTCCCTGCCATTTTGTTTCAGCCAAGCACCACCTGGACTGTGCTAACTGAGCATTCAGCTCAGTATCCCAACAGTTTTTCAGGAAGCCAAGTCTGTAGCTATGTCAGGGAAAAAAAAAAAAAAAAAAAAATTCCCAATACCCTGACCATAACATTCTGTCAAAACTAGGTACAATAAGTCATTTGAGATCCTAAGAAAAGGAGAAACAAAATTGGGACAAGGTGCACACTTTACTATGATGACCAAGGAAGCAAATGAAATTATAGTAAGAGAACATACATAGATATAATTTACAAGAGCAATTCAACGTTCTATTTAGACATTTCATGGGAGCTTGTAATCCAGCATTTCCTTTATATTCAATCGAATCGAAGGCCCCATTGCCGAGCATATATGAGCACTTTTCCAGTACACTCCTTTTGCACCTGATGGCTTGTTTGCTTCTACTGATTTCTGCCCAGATTCAAGAAAATGAAACTAGTAAGTCATTTGATTTCTATTTCTTGTTGAACACAAGCAAACCTGTGTATAAAAATAGCAAGGGAAACATTTACAAACCACTGCAGCAATCAAGTTGACAAGTAGATCCTCCTCCGAAAAGTCTGCCTTTCCAAATGGAAGATGAACAATCCCAGTCTTGTCTGCTCTGTATTCAACCTTGCCCTTCTTGAATTCAGCTATAGCCTAGTGACGAAGAAATGCATGTGCAATTATATTGAGATAGAAACAGCTACATTGTCTAAATATATTGAGATAAAAAACAACTATGTCCAAATAGATATAGCTAGTTGGATATGCATAAAAGAATAGCCATACCCATTTTAAACAATGACCAATCAAAAAACTTCAAAAATGAAAAGAACAGAAAATATGGCCCTACCATTGCAAATAATGTTGGACAAAGCTGTATTAGTTAAAGCCTTAAAGGGACTTATTCAAGATCTTGCATCCACATTTGTATGAAATGACACGCTTAAAAGAGGTTCACAGGTAATCAGCATCACATGTTCTCCTTTTAAACACTGCATGATAAGGCTACAATAGGACCTACTTGAATCCAACAAGTCAGTCAATCAAGTCAATTGCTTATAATGAACATTGGAATGTTTAATCTAACAAATGACAGTCACCTCATTCTGGGGCTTTGTTGTGAAGGTCCATCAGAAAGTATGCATCACATTCAACACTCATATTGGGTCTCAACTATGTAAAATAAGGAAGAACAGCCAGGTATTCTAGTGCCATTGACCAAGCAACGTGAAGTATGTGATGCTGAATTCTCCAGTAGAGGAACAGGCAATGAAAAGAGCTAGCCCCAATGACAAAAAATGTTTTGTCATTTCATTGTCAAACCATGCAACTGGATTTTGTTGTCTAACCATGCCACTGGATTAGTGAGCAACAACACCATGGAATTCCCACCTCGCTCTCTTTCTGGGAACTCATTCAGGTTGCCCTCCATTATGGAATTCCATAATGGTAGAATACATTAGTTTAGCACAAATGAGACATAAAAAAGAGTCTCCTTTCCTACCAAGAAGTTCCTTCTTGGCCTTTTTCATTTTATAAGTGAGGTAGCTCCTAAAGCAACCAAGTAAACCTCATCATTGATTGCTGCTCTTTGAGGGTTGTTATTTTTGGAAGTAAAAAATTTCCAAAAAATAAGACAGAAGTTTCATGGCTACCTCCTGTACACTCTCCATTTAACTTGGCAAGACCTTTTCTAACATGATTTCATCTATACAAACATGCCTACTCCACTCCTCTCTATCAATGACTAAATCCGTAATAGCATTATACTAAGAACTGGCTAAATACAATTTTTAAAACATCTACCCATGTCATTTCAAGTCTTTGCCTAGCTGTATCATCTTTTAACAAGAAACAAAAACATGAGATATTAACTATGGACTATTGAGTGCAAGGACTCTACAAAATATACAACCCAAAAAGCCAACATTACATGACAAGACCGTTCAAATTGATTACCTGTAACATTATCGTTAATTCTTAATAGGTGATACATAAAGCTCTTCGTTCTCTCACAATTATCCGCACTTTGGCTCCTCCAACAAACTAGAATATATTTACTACTAATTTTATTTTTTAACATTTTACTATGTGTGCATCTTAATATTCAAAATTCATTCATATTATAGGATAGATTAAAGACATTGGCACTCAAAGGCTTATGCTTTAAAGGCAAAACCCTTGCATACCAGGCACTCAGAAAACATAAGATACAATGCAACACAATTCTTTGAATTGACGAAGGCTTGTACCACATTCATGTCTCAGCATAAAGGGTTATAATGTGCAACTTCACTTTGCTTATTACCTTAGAAATGCATGTCAATAGAGATTTAAGTAAAGATATCTAAGCTCAATAATATTAAGAGGCCTTACCTTGAGAAGTGACGCCATTAAGCTATTTATTGCAAACACTCTTGGTTATATACTCTTCAAATTCACCAATCATGCATGCAAATTAATTCATCTTGACTACAGTTTTTTAAAATATTAGATAAACATCCTATTTGCTCAATAAAGATTTTATATAAACCTGCCATAAGAAGAAAATCACTTGAACTATCCCCAGCTAATGCAATGCATCTTTTTGACTTAGACCATTCAAGCACCCCATTTCACAAATAGAGAATAACTCTTTTGAGCAAGTTAATAGAATTTTCTCTCTTCTTCCCAGCATAAAAGCTTTATCTGGCACTATTTGCCCAACGAAAACCTTATGGAAAAATATTCAGTTACATTCCATGCTTTTGCTTTTCACCACTGAAGAGACCAATGGGTTACTACTATCTGCCTCAGGTCCCAAAGATGCCTCCAGATGTTCATGTAGTATGTGTGTGTATGAATGTGCACATCTGAGAGAGAACACTTACTGCGTACACAAACTCATTGAAGGTTGATATAGCTCACATCCTTCAAATTATTTCACAAAATTTTTACATCATATTATGATTTTCATTTAGACATTACAGCTACAGTATTTATTATGAAGAGAACTAGGTACAGCACAACAAACATACGTATAATTACGATATGGTGAAATGCTATTTTTGTAGCTTAGCTACCACTTATCAAACAAGATAATTGAGATAGCAATAGACATCCTGGGCTTGCCAAATTGGCTGCCAAGTACAAAGAAAACCCACTAAGTACAAATAGAAGATCTGGAAAATAACTTCAGAAAGACATAAATGCTATCCATTGTAAATAAAAGATATTCACTAAACCAAGTAAAGAGAGTTCTTTCATCATACCTGAGGTATATCAGTAGCAACTGTTCCAGCTTTAGGATTTGGCATGAGTCCTCGTGGTCCCAAAATTTTTCCTAGACTAGCAACCTGACATGAGTAGCAAGATTTAACAAAAGATAGTAAATATGATTATTCTGAGAGAGAGATTCAAAAGGCTACTAAGACTTTAAGGAAAGAAAAAGTAGAGAAAAGAATTATCCATGAGCTGCTAAACTACAATAGAACCATGATAATCAAAATCATGTTAAAAATTAGCATTTGCAATTGAATAGACAAGTGAGTTCGGGATATTAAAACAATGACAATTTAGCAGAAAATGTGTTAACATGACTCTGTCTGAATGAGCCTTTCCATAACCAGTACATTATTCAATCAGCTTGTCAACTTGAATAATGAAACTCTGTAAACAAATTTTGTTCCTCCAATTTAAAAAAAATAAATAAATAATTAAATAATTAAATAATATAAATAAAAAGATGAACAAATATCAATGAAGTTGTCAAGGCATAAGTGAGGCCTTAATATCTGACCTACGTAAATGAGGTGGCACTTAGGCAGGTGAAGTGATTGAGGAGTAAGTAACAGGAGATAATTATGAATAAATCCCTAAGTAATCTAATAAAAGTTTCGCATACTTGTAACATATTGGAAGACCATAACACAATGCATAATGATTCAAGAAACTACAATGAACCCGACACTACACATGCCATAATCATGACTATTTATTTTCAAAAAATAGAAATTATATATATATATAAAAAATAAATAGTTTGAAAAAAACTAGAGGATGCATAAACAATCAACAGCACACCAATAAAAAGTTTTCTTCATCATACATCTGCAACAATATTCATATAAAGGGAACAAATAATTATTTCATATCTTACAAAATGTAAAAGCAGTAAACTACTATAATTAATTGTTCCAGGATAAATAATTTATCAGTTATTAAGTAACAAGCAACAAATATAAAATACAAAATTTGCTCAACGAGCAACAATAAATCAGATAGTTCTATGTTACAAACAACAACAAAAATACAAACATAAATACAAGAGCTGTAAGTTTTTGAAAACTTAAATTTTCTAAATCAGATTTATTAGATTAACTTAAGTTTAATGACGAAAAGAAAAGGTTAAAAAAGAATTAAATGTTAAGAGAATGAAGGAGAGATGAAGTCCTAAGTTGATTTATTGAGGATAGGAAAACTACACTGACTGGTCCTTCAGAATGTTATTTCATTAGCAAGCATATGAATTTTTGGTGTAAGAGATGCAAAACAAAACCTTGGGCATCATATCTGGTGAAGCAATCAATTTGTCAAAATCCATGAATCCTCCTTTTATTTGTTCTATCAAGTCATCGCCACCAACCAAATCAGCTCCTGCATTTTTTGCTTCATCAAACTTCTCACCTGTGCAGTTACACAATGATTAGCAAGATAAAGACGTGAATAAACACATCCATGCGTACAGAAAGAAACAAGAAGACCGCTTATGAGGTGTGAAAAGGAGATTGGAACAGTGAATGAGAGCAGAAAATAAGCAGATTGCACGATAGAACAACTCCCTATGATAAATGTGACATGTATTAATGTGATTGCATAAAAAATGGCAGGAACATTTGAATAGACAATTGCCCTTAGAGCTGTGAAAGAGATGCTGGATCAGTGATTGAAAGCTACAAACAGACATCGCATGACACCATAAGAACAACTGATAGCCAGTAGCTTCTTGACTACCAAATTTAAGCTTCTGCATAAATTATATGAAATACAGAAATTAGGTTTAAAAAAAATGGTGTAAGTGCAATTGACTTAACTGCAAAGTTTCTGCAAAAAATTATGAACTAAATAGAGGTAATAATCAAAATTATAAACACAATTTATATATATATATATATATATATAAACCAAAGTTAGTACATGTAGGCCTTAACTGCAAAATTCCTGTGAAAACTACAAAGCAATAAATCAATGTTAACCACTACAAAGTGGAAATGAAATTCACATACAGCAAAAAACAATTAAAACAGAAGACACTCTATCATCTCTATGGATTTTTCATTTTGTTATCTATATGTACTAAGCATGTTTCTTGCCAAAATAATATATCTTAAAGGTAACTTTATTCAAATGGAGAGCAACTCAAGATTAAATAAATAAATAAATAAATACTAGAAAAGAAAATGTTGAAAGATATAAATAATTAGAAAAGAGAAAAAACAAAGAAATAAAAATATGAAGAATGAGTAGAACTTTCTAAATACAAGTTTCGTTCAATTAATGACTAATTTGAATTTGCGCTAGGGACCTTAAAGTAACTCAAACCATCCTAATTAATAAGTGTTTATCAAAGTCAGAAACAATAACTAAAAGATTAAGGAAAATAAAGTCATCGCTTTACAAAACTCATGCCATTATCAATTAAAGGTCAATATTAACATAATTGTAAAGCACTAGAGCTTCTAAGTTAAGCAAAATGTTACACCTTGTCCTTCTAGCATGATGATTAATCTAAAATCTTCAAGGCTGTTTATTGACCAAGGAACTTCTATAAAAGCATTCTGCAGACAGCTATTGTTGAGTTTAAAAAAGTTAAAACTTAATTTTTCAAAAGCAATGCTCCATAGAAAATGAGATTTTAAAACAATAGAATATGAAGGTAAAGAATTAAAATCATCACATTTTTCCTTGTCATATGTAATATTTTTCAGAAAAACCGTAAATCATTGAAGTAGTGAGCATTTCACTGCAAGAAATATTGTTTTTGACAGCCCATAGAGGCATACACTTGTGGAAAACTCGTTGTCATGTACACAATTTGTGGAAGAGTCATCTAACATATGCTACTAACCTCAAAAACTAGGTTCACCATACTGGTCTCAATTGTTATTCCTTTAACAGAAAAGACTAAGCTAGAACCACAAACATACCAAAGAGTACAATTTGTCAAGAGAGTTGAGTTAAAGGACCAACCTTGGGTAAGAACAGCCACTTTAACAGTCTGGCCAGTTCCCTTGGGCAAACTCACCTACAAGGAAGAAGATAAAACAGAAAAGTGAAAAGTCATAAAAAAAAAAAAAAATGGGAAGTGTACATGAATACAACAAAAATTTTATAAGAAAACAAGTTTCCAAGGACTCACTGTTGCTCTAAGTTGCTGGTCATTATATTTGGGGTCAATGTTGAGACGAAAATGGGCTTCTGCAGTCTCCACAAATTTTGTACTTGCCATTTGCTTTACTAAAGATATCGCTGTCGGCAAATCATACTCTTTCTTGTTTTCCCTCAACTTCTGAATTTCCAAGAATCTCTTGGACCTCCTCTGAGACCAAAGAATTAAAAAACCATAACACTAAGAGAAAAATGATTAAGAGAAGGTACTACCAAATAATTTCTTTGCCAAAATGAAACCCAAAGAAAAGAATAAAGATATATTTTAAATTTAATATCAAGGAAATCAAAAACCCCACGGAGAAAATAAGCAAATGTCTCATCATTTTCTTCCATGAAGATATCCACCCATAATATAGAGGATTTAACCGCACTTGTGCTATCATGGTTTTAATCTCATGGTAATTGAAGTTTTAAAGGGGAGAATCAACTGCGAACTCAGTGATAACTAGTGTCTAGTCAACTCAAAAATGATAGATAGGCTAAATAAATCTGCTTCCTCCAGCGTCCACTCTCACAAGGGGCAAACTGTTATGTTTGTTATTTATTTATTCAAGGGCAACCACACCTGTTAGAAAAACAACTAGTCCTTGAGTCGTCTACAAACCAATCTGATACTCATTCACTTTCTAAATCAACCAATAGAGGATGAATCAGTCTAATTTCTTAAACAAACGGTTGAGTCTTTTAAGGGCACACGCCTCGCATCACCCAGTTTTTCTCTTTCTTTTTCGTTCCACACTACTTCACCAAGTGGCAATCCGCCTGGTTAACTCGATTTCTTCATATTTAACCAACACAACTCGTCGGAGGTTAATCCAATTCAAGCGCTAAACCCTAGCCAAATCCCCATTTAAGGTTTTTTTTTTATTTACAACCAAAAAAGAATGATGAACATGATGAAAATGGGTACTTGTTTACCCTGTCTCGTTTGAGGGGAAGAGCGGCTTTTCCTTTCTTGGGCTTAACGGGGGGTGTAGAAGCAGCTGCCCCATCAACGCCCTCTTCTTGTTCAACAACGCTTTCGGCAACCTCCGCTTCCGCAGCGAGAGCAGCAAACCTCGCAACACCCAAGGAGGAAGAAGTAAAAGTAGAAGTAGAAGTAGTAGTAGTAGTAGTAGCAGTAGTAATGGTAGTAGTAGCAGTGAAAGATTTGGTCTTTGAAGGAGGAAATTGGAGCCAATTGAATGACAATGGCGACAATGATGATGATGAAACTTTAGTTCTGCGCAAGACCAATAAAGGGTGTGCGGAGAAAGTCTGGAGAGAAGAAGAGAAGAAGAGCAGTTGTTTCTGCTTCTTCTTCTTCTGCTTGAGAAAGCACAGCGACGGGATTTCGGGAGGAAGAACAGTGGATGAAGTAGCAAACGAGCATGCGGTAGCCATTTTGTGTGTGTGCGTGTTTTAGGAGAAATGCCCCCTCTCTTCTTACTTTTGTTCTGGCAGCTCTAGCTACGAGTCTGATCCATTCCCAGAAAGAAGAAGATAAGAGGGGAAGTTTTGCTTGGCCCGCACAGTGATACGGCTCAAAAAAAATAAATAAATAATAAAATTAAAATTATTTTAAAATTTACCAACTTATTTTACTGTTGTAGGAGTATTTTATCACATTTTATTTAATTTTATTTTAATTTTATTATATTTTTTATCTAATTTAATTTTATTATTTCTTATTTTACATATCAATTGCAATTTAAATAGGGCATTAGATTCTTGTTCGACGCTTCAATTTGTAAATATGTTATTAATAGTGATCAACAATACTTAGTTACTTTATTTAATATATATTTTTGTTAATGTTATCATAATGATTAATACTTGATTGATTTGTCTGAAAATATTTAATTGAATTAATTTTTTATTATATTTATATGCTGAAAATGTAGATATGTCAAATGATAAGGTTTTTTTTTGGTGTAGTCAAGTAAATGGTCTAGTGTGACAGTGACAAATAAAGCAATATAGTTAATGATGCATGTAGTATAGTGGTGAACAATAGCACTTGGTGCAAAATACCAAGGAATATAGCTCTATATTACTATTTGGGCATGTGTTACTAAATTGGCCTTTTCAAATTTGTAAGTGATATCAAACCTTATAACTTGGGAAGTCTTCACTTTAATGGATTATAAGAACCATTTACAACGAATTCTACCACAAAATTTTTTTTAAAAAAAAAATATCATTGTGGTCAAAAGCATTTAGGTCTAATGCAACATGAGCAAATAGGCATTTCAATGTTCTTGTAGGGATATTATTTGATAAGAGGAAAGAAAATAATGTCTATTGGTCCAATAATACTAAATTGAGGCATTTGGTTCGATTTTACAAAACCAAACTATGTATTTTTCTATAATATTTGTTGTCATCAAGAAAGTGATCAATGTTGGCCAAACTCATAGTACTACACATGTTTCGCTGCATAAAATAGGCAAAAAACATGAATATCCATTGTCATTACAATAATTTCTTTGAATCAAACACTAACAATAAACTAGTTTTTTACTTTGTTTTTCAACAATGAAATATCCCTAACTTCATTTACCCTTCTTTTCTAATTAGATAACCGGACCTATAAATACTGCCAGCGATTTGTAGGTAGTTTAAGATAGAGGATCAATGATTGAGTCAACCATTAAAATAGTAGTAAGAAGTGTCAACTCCAGCCCTACTAAGGACCTCCACTATATTGGGATGCCCAATGCATGTTTAAGTTATTGCCATGAAAAAAAAAAAAAAGATAATGCAAATACAACATATGGAAAACAATATAACCAATAATATTATCCTTAACAAGCTAGCATTTAGAGTTACATTGTTGTAGTATTGTTGACAATCATTTCTTGTAGGGCATCTATGACTCAATATTTTAGGTTTTAAATGAGCAGGTGAGATAAATTGATACAATTCAAGATAATTGAAATTGCATCCCATAAGTGTGTAACAATTAATTGTATGCTCTACCAAGTATCCATTGCAACCATGTCGAGTTGTACAATATGTATGTTACTTCATACTTTAGGGTTTTTTCTTCCTTAGTTAATTAAACTAGACAAAGAGGCAATGATAGAGTTGTTTGCAAATGATTTACTTGTCAAAAAACCTTATTTGGATGATAATATTGGGTAACTTTCAAACTATCGATGCCTATAGTGCAGACGACTCTATTAGGGGAAAGGAATGTTTTGCTGTGGATTAATTGTAAAGTATACAATATTGTACAAAAGTAATAAAGTAATAAAGTCAAGTATCATTTTTCACATGGATTTATTCCATGGTAGTGTTTGATAACTCTTTTTGCAACATCTCATTTTGATAAGTCTTATTAAAAAAATCTTTTGAAAAATTAGAGTGTTTGATAGCTTAATTTCTTTTTCTTTCTTTCTAAGACTTTTCATAAAATAGGGAAAATACCTCTTAAATAAAAAGCACGATATTTTTTGTTTTTTTTTTCAAATAAGAGGGGTGGAAAGAAGTTACGGTACTTTTCAAAATAGATATAATTTTTTCAAAAATGTTCAAAATAGCATTGTCAAACTATTTTAAAAAATAAAT